>VMDO01002244.1:31448-174444 GCA_007922755.1 Pedetes capensis
CAGTTTGGCCATTTTTGCTTCCAAGGAGCACTCTGGTTGTACCTCTTCTAGGACAGATCTGTTGGTTCTTTTGGCAGTCCATGGTATATTCAATAGACGTCTCCAGCACCACAATTCAAAAGCATCAATTCTTTTTCTGTCTCTCTTGTTCAATGTCCAGCTTTCACAACCATATGATGCGACTGAAAATACCATGACATGAGTCAGACGCACCTTCGTCTTCAATGTGACATCTTTGCTTTTCAATACTCTAAAGAGATCTTTTGCCACAGCTTTTCCTAGAGCAATGCGCCTTTGGATTTCTTGACTGCTGCTTCCACGGGTGTTGATTATAGAGCCAAGCAAAGCAAAATCTTGGACAACCTCAATCTTTTCTCCATTTAATGTGAAGTTTAATAGCCTTTTCATATAATTGTGGATATTTTTCTTTGGTCTTGTATAGGAAAACTCAACAGTGGTAGTTTCTTAAAGATTAGTTGCAGTGTGAAATCTGAAAGTATTTCAATGAACTTTTCTTATTCTGTATATTAACATTCAGGGTGGCATTAAGCTCAGTTGGTAGAATGCTGCTCTGCATCCTCTGAGGCCCTGGGTTCAATTTCCCAGCACCACAAAAATGGGAGAAGGATGTGGCAATCCTGAAAACATTCAGTCATTGAAAACCGTGTGAATAGCAGAGAAGCACTGATATAGTGCTGGGCTTGGCACAGTGTTGGGAAGTGTTTTGTTATGTTTTACATAGGGTCGCTATGAGTCGCACCCAACTTGCCAGCACTTAACAACAATAAAATCTCAAGTACTACAATTTTTTGGAGTTTTCCTTTGGCAAGGAAATGACTTAAGATATTGACCATACTTTTCCAAACTATTGTTTAAGGTCTCCTTTTACTCCAGGTTAGAAGGCATGTGCTGTCCACCATCTTTCCCCTCCTCAGATTATACTTTTCTGATGTCTTAAATTTCATGGGTTATCTAAAAGTAGTGTAAAATAAAGTGTATTTTTTATAAATATATATACTAAAGAAAAAAATCTGGGTTATTTGTAAATTAAAAATACTAAAATATTTGCTAAGTATGAGTTCACATACTCCTGAATTCTTAAAATCTATGAAAAGATAATATATTTAGGTCTATTAAATATCCCACTGATTGTCAGTATGTAAAAACACTTTGATCTGATCTAGTAATTTTGAGAACAAGTATGTTAGAAAGACAATAAGTATCTGGAAATAAAGACTTATTTAAAGCATATTTTCATCTAACATAAGCCAATACTTTGGAGGATATAAGCTTAAAGCAATAATGCTTTAAGATGATCAAGGGTCGTATTTGTCCACCAATTTAAAATATTCTAAAGTCTGTAATTTGTATAAGGACAATCTGTTTGATATTGAAGTTATAAAACAGTAACCATCTATGTTAGGTAGCAGTCACATGTTTTGTCTGCTTTGCTGCTAAGGCTAATTAAAAAACAAAACAAAACAAAACAAAAAAACTATTTTGGCCAGGACTGTATTGTATGCCTATAATCCCGGCAATTTGGGAGGCTGAGGCAAGAGGATTCCAAGTTTGAAGCAGAGACAGACTGCACAGCTCAAAATAAAATAAAATAAAAGGGGAGGTGCAGCTCAGTGGCAGAGCACTTACCAAGCATGTGCAAGGCCTTGGATTTAACCTACCTCTACTGAAGGGAGAAAAAAAACAAAACTGCATTACAAATAGAGTTAGTAGTTGTTTCTTTTATATGTATATATTATTATCTTTTAAAGCTCAGGAACTACTACATTCACATTTTTCTAAATACATGCAAAGTTATTTTGCCTCCCCAATAGTTGTCAGATTACATATGTGTGTGCATGATTGAGCAAATGATTAAAGATTTTATTGTTATTGTTGTTAGGTGCCATAGAATTGGGTCTGACTCATAGTGACCCTATGTACGACAGAAGAAACACTACCTGACACCGTGCCATGCCCAGCACTAAGTCAGTGCTTCTCTGCCTCTCATAGGCTTCTCAATGGCTGATTGTTTCAGATTGTTTCAGGAATGAGCTGCCAGGTCCTTCTCCCATTTTTTGTGGTGCTGGGGATGGAACCCAGGGCCTCAGGGCATGCACAGCAAGCACTCTACCAACTGCGTCAAACCCCAGCCCAAAGATTTTATTAGATGAACATAAATACTAGTTAGGATGTGTAATTGTTACTGCTTTAAACTTTTTTGGGGGCAGAGTGAAGTACTGGAGAGTTGGACCTAGGGCTTTGAGCATGCTAATCAAGTGTTCTTTCGCTGAGGTGCATCTCCAGCCTCTTTTTAATTTTTAATTTTTAATTTATTTTTTTATTGGAAAATTTTAATATACAACTTAATGTGTTTCATTCTGACATGCATTTCATTGTGACAGTGCCATATATGTGTTTCACTGTACATTGCACAGGTAAGTTCCCCCTTACCCTCTTGTGCACTTCCTCCCCCCATCCCACTCCCAATCAAAGGCCTCTCTTCCACTTATATGTCTTTTTGTGGGAATATTTTTCTATATATCCTAGGATCCCAATTCTGTTTAAGGTCGAAACTTTTTCTCTAGTGATCTATCTTTTTATATTGTCAGTAATACTACATGAATTTTCTAGCCCATTTTTATTACCATTCTTTGGTATTATTGGTATTATAATTTTTCCCGAACTATTAAAGTTGGGCTATTTACTTTGAGGTCGCCTTCTCTCTCATTCCCTGCTCTTCTATGCTCCTCCTCTCCCTTCTCTCTTCTCCCATCATTTCTTCCTTTTGCTAGAGCCCTACTTCCTTCTTTCCGCTCCCTTAATTG
Source organism: Pedetes capensis (assembly GCA_007922755.1). NCBI lineage: Eukaryota > Metazoa > Chordata > Mammalia > Rodentia > Pedetidae > Pedetes > Pedetes capensis. The sequence goes on from VMDO01002244.1 coordinate 34,274, forward strand.
TCCCTTCTCCACTAAGTTGACTTTAGCTTTTTATTACGTTTCAAATTCTGTACAGGATGTTTTCCTTCTTTTAATTTTGATTTAGCTCCCACATATGAGTGAGAACATGTGGTATTTCTCATTTTGGGCTTGTGTTCGTTCACTTAAAATGATTTTCTCCAATTCCATCCATTTTGTTGCAAATTACATTACTTCATTTTTTTGTTTGTTTGCTGAGTACTATTCCATTGTGTGTATGTACCATAGTTTTTTTAATCCATTCTTCTTTTGATGGGCACTTTGGTTGATTCCATATCCTTGCTATTGTGAAAAGTGCTGCATTGAACATGGAGATGCAGGTGTCTCTATGGCATGATGCCTCATCTCCCTCTGGGTATATTGCCAATAGTGTTATAGCTGGGTCATATGGTAAATCAATTTTTAGTTTTTTTAAGATACTGCCATATTGATTTTCAAAGTGGTTAGATTAATTTACAGCCTCACCGGCAGTGAAAGAGGGTTCCCTTTTCCCCGCAACCTCGCCAGTATTTGTTGTTATTTGTTTTATTGATCTTGGCCATTCTTACTGGTGTAAGGTGGAATCTCAGAGTTGTTTTGATTTGCATTTCTCTAATGGCTAGGGATATTGAGCATTTTTTCATGTGTTTCATGGCTTTATGGACCTCTTCATTTGAGAACTGTCTGTTCAGTTCCTTTGCCCTTTTGTGTATTGTGTATTGTGTATTGTTGTTTTCTTGGGTATTTTTTCCTTGAGTTCTTTATAAATTTTGGAAATTAGACCTCTGTCCGATGTATAGAATGTGAAGATTTTTTCCCATTCAGTGGGGATTTCCTTGACTTTTTGACTGTTTCTTTTGCTGTAGAGAAGCTTTTTAATTTCATGTAATCCCATTTATAACCAAGATAAATTTATTAAACTCTGCAAAGGAATCCTTTTCATCGAGACTGGATGAGGTTGAGCTACGAATTTCAGACTCCAAGGACTCAATCCAAGAAATCAAATACGTACAGTCAGAAATGGAAATAATGATGAAGGAATTTAAAGAAGATTTCCAAGAAGCCTCAGACCGAATGACAAAATGAAACTTTTTTATTTTTTATTAAGACAGGGTCTCACTAAGTTGCACAGGCTACCTCTGGCCTTGAACCTGCAATATTACTGCATGACAGACACACCAGGTTAATTTAAAAAATGAAATGTTTGAGAGATTCTTGATTTTTGGTCTGTCACTAAGATTAAAAAAAAATGGACATGTTTCATAAAACTTTCTTTCTGCTGTATTCTCATTACCACCATCTAGAACTTTGTCATATCTCATATAGAAAATTAATATAGCCTATTAACTGGTCTCCCTATTTCCAGCCACTTCCCATACAACTTCCACAATGCTATTAGTTGTCGTTCTTCAAATATTTTAAATTATAAAATTAGAAGCACATTAACATTTTGTTTGCATTAACAATACCTTTAAATTACATTCAGGATAACTGTCATTTAAGATTAAATGCCACTGTTAATAGTTCCATATTATTTAACTGACTGCATAATGCAGAGTTTAGGTCTTTGCCTCCCTCACATAAATGATACTGCAACCAATAACTTTTTGAACATTACTACTTCAGGATAGAGGTTCAATTATTGAGTTCAGGGGTATGATAAATCTGAAACATATTGCTAAAATAATTGCTTTCCAAAACAATTCTACTTCACTAGCAATGAGAGTGGTCCCCTTTATAGAACCCTTGTCATGCAAGATTAAGGGGTGGGTTGAAAAGATACTTTGTTAATTTAATAAATGACTTGTGCTAATTTAATAAATTATGATCTACAATAATATATACAACTGACACTTTCTCCTCCTTGCAGTGCTGGGGATTGAATTTCAGGTTTCACATGTCAGGCAAGAAAAAGCTCTACCACTGAGCTACATCCCCAATCGTACAACTGATAAATTTTCATTTAATTACCAGCATTGTGGTACACTTCTCTATAAATTTATTCACTTTTATAAATGACCACTGATGTCTTAGAAAGGCCTCATATTCTCATAATTGAAATCAACCTGTACCTGAGGATACCTTTGGCTTACTGCTGCCAAATCACGTTCCTTCAGTGGCTAAGATACTACACTACTTGTCTCCTCTAAACAAATGCATCGGGAGCACTAATTTATGAGCTTCACCTTAAAATCTCTAGGGTAGGGGGTTTCTGTGTACAACTTTTAGATTTATACTACGAACTGGCCAACTTAAAAAAAATATTAATGCCCTGAAGAAGTTGGGAAGAGAGCTTTACCCATCTTATTGTTTACCCCAGGCATTTTTTTCTGTAGACAAAAGCTAGGCTCTACACTCAATAACAGAATAGGAAACCCTATCTTTCCTCACTGCTCTCATAATCAAGATCAGGTAGGAAATAACCTTAGGGTATCATAATTATACCACTTATGAACAGTGGTGCTCTGTATTTCCCACATTTATTTTTCATTTGTTTCTCTATTTTAATGTGGAACCTGAATTATTATTATTATTATTATTATTATTATTATTATTATTATTGCAGTACTAGGGTGCCTGAAGCCAGGGTCTTGTCCATACTTTGCAAGTGCTCTACCACTGAACAGCACTCCCAGCCCCTTTTTCATTTTTTATGTTGAGACAGGGTCTCATTAAGTTACGTAGTCTCCCTCTGGCCTCAAACTTACAATCCTCCTGCCACCTCTCTTAAATTGCTGACACTACAGGAATAGGCTCTCATGCCTAGCCCCAAATAGGATTTTAAAGATAATAAGCAGCAATATTTTTTTCTTTGATGAGAATATTTCTAAATATAATGGTGAATTATGATTTTAAATGGATGTTTATGCCATTTAAATAACTTCTTACATTTGATCATTAAGGGAAAAAAAACCCTATTTCTGTTACTCAGTAAAGAAAGTTAGAAAAATATTTGGAAATGATATGATTTTCAGATGAATAAATCATGAATTCAAACAACTACAAAGTACCATCAAAATATACTTAACGGCCTCCTGATTAGTTTGCAACTTCTCTGTAGTTATGATTCATATTCAACTTCATATACCAACTGAATTAAAAATTCTACATGTTGGATTCCTTTGAAAGGTTGATTTTTTTCCTGAATGTTGTCATTCTTATTTGACTACTTTAAAAAGGAGTCTATGCCTCATTTTATGAAAACATGCATTAAAAAAACCTCTAAACCATAAAACAAGAACATAATGGAAAGATACCACTTTTTAAAAGTTTGGCATGGCTCTTTTAAATAATACATTCCTCAGGCCATTTAAACATAATTTAGATTAATTTCTAAAAAGTTTAGTATATATCAATTCATTACATTTAAAAATATAAATTCTAAGCTATTTGATCTGATATGGCAGTAAAGCAACATTTTTTATTACCTCTCTTATTGTATGACTCTTCTTTTACATTACTAGCATCATTTATCAAGTGCCTACTATATGTTAAAGTACCCAAGAAACAAATATGAATAAAACAATTTTTAAAATGCAATTTAACTTGAAGATTCATCACAACTATCTTTGGAAACCTGAGTGTAGCTCAGTGGTATAACACTTGCCGAGTGCATGCACGAAGCCCTGGGTTCAACCCCCAAGTAATGCACACATACATACACACAAAAAAAACCTTACAAAATTATCACACAATTCTAGAAGTTCAAAATAAACCATGTTAGCAAGGTAAAACAAAACAAAACAACAACAACAACAACAACAACAACAAAAAAACACCTAGAAAACCTAGATTTCTTTTTATGTACATAAATATTTAAACTATATAATACCATTTTGTTACAAAATGCATCTATCACAAATCTATTTTCATATGATAAATTTAGCTCAAGCTATTAACATTATCAGTTATGGTAATACAATTTAAACTCAAATGCATATTTGGGTTACATTCCCCTATTTTTCCAATGTACTCATGAAGTTGTGTTGTTTACATTGAGATTATCCTCTCCCCCTTTATCTCTCTACATTGATTCTCCTCTCCATCCCACCTTCTGCAACCTTTGATTCCTTCTGCTTATTCCCTCCCTCCTTCTTTCTCCTGTTTATATTGTTCCTTCTTCACTAAGTTTAATTGTGCATTTTTTTAATATATCAAGTTATGTATAGGATTTTTTTCTTCCTTTAAGATTCAGTTCCCAAATGAGAACATATGGTATTTCTTTTTGAGCTTGTATTTGTTAGCTTAAGATGATGTTCTCCAGTTCCATCAATTTTGCTGCAAATGACATTATTTCAATTTTTTTATTGCTGAGTGCTTTTCCATTGTGTATATGTACCATAATATTTTTTTATCCATTTTTCTGTAGTTATTTCTGTTTTCTGTTGTTATTTCTAAAAGTTATTCTGTTCTCTTTCCAGGCAAGATGTCAGTTCCATTAGAAGATAAGGAAGATTCCTCAGGAAATCCTTTACTTTTGGTTTCTCATGTCATACCAATGGAACAAGGTATAGTACTATAATGGACTAAAAATATAATGAAACTGATCTAACTTCAAATTGGAAAGTAAGATTGGCTTCTAATCTGAGAAGAGTTTTCCTTGGGAAAAACACTTAGGATTAATTTGTTTTTCCCCCTTTTCATCAACCTATACTAAAAAGAATAATTTCTAAAGCAAAAGATTAATGAACTATAAATTTCCGAGAAATATTGGCCCTCTAAATTTCTAATCTTCGCTCTTTAAATTTCATTAAAAAATGATAACTAAGCTTATATATTGGGAGAAGGACCCAGCAACCTACTTCCCCCCCAAAAAAAAAAAAAAATTCCGCCATTGAAAACCTTATGAACAGCAGAGAAGCACTGACAATATTGTTTTCCCTGTTGCATGTAGGGTCTCTGAGTTGGATACCGACTCCTCCATGGCGCCTAACAAGAACAACAAAGCTTATATATAATAGTGAACATGATCATTCTGGGGGTCAAAGACAAACAGAAATTTACACTTGAAAGTAAATAAGGCCTGGCTTGGTAGCAGATCTGGAAGCAAGAAGAGTTTGAGGCTGGCCTATGCTATATCTCCAGCCTCTGTCTCAAAAACAAACCAACCAACAAACAAAAACAACAAAAAAGTAAATAAAATCAAATCCACAATGAGGTCAAGGATGAATTTAGCTACAAATTAAATTCAATATAAATCCCTTCTTTACCTCCAATTATTTATTGAACCTAGAAGAACTAATTTCTAACCTGAATAACAGAGAAGTTTCTTATTTCTAATTCAAGTAAGGAAAAAATACTCAAAAGTATTTTTTTAAAAAAAGATACTAAATATGCCACAAAATGAAAACTCCCTATCCCGAGTTAATGCTATGTGGTGGTTATTTACTTATTTATTTTTTAACGATTTACAACTAGATGCTGCAGCCTTGGGGCCTAAATAATATTATTATTACATATGAATGTAAAATCAGAGAAAACCAAAATATAGCTATGATATCAAGTATAATACCAATATTATGTCAAGTATAATATGAATTGTAAAACTATCCCAGGAACTTACCATGAAGGCACCATGAGATATTAAAGGATTTATAATTAAGTGGAGACATGATCTGGGCACAAGTCATTATGACATTCTTCTGCCACTAAAATAATAAAATATTTCACTTAAAATGTTATTTAGTCTTTCTCTAATTTTCATAAGGAGTAAACACTGTCTTGTGTGGCTCTTTCAAGCCCTCTCCTCATGAGTAGCTGGTTCTCAACCTTGAGTGCACACTAGAATAACAATGTGGGGATTAGAGAGCCACCAGAGTAGCTATTTTTCAATACTCAAGAGATTGCAATACATAGCTAATGGAAACTATGTGACAAAGAAAAAGGAAAAAGAATTGTTCACACTTGTCCTAGCTCAAAACAAAAAATATCTACCGTTAATTTTTCTTATGAAATCAAAATGCTTTCTGCAATTAAATACTGCAAAATTGTATGTTACACTTTCACTATATACTCATAGTCACCTCACACACTAAGGAGTGGGATGAAAGAGAAAGAACTGATATATAATAAAATAAAAATGATCAAAATGTGACTAAGACCACAATATTACTAAAACCAGCCACTGCCACAATAACAAACAGATTTAGTTTCTCTACTTCGTTTACCCATTAGTTTAAGCTAAACTGTAATTTGTTATTCCATCTCCTATGCAGAAAATTACATACTAATGTATCCAATGATTTATCTTGTCTGATGAATGTAATCCATGCCTTTTGTTCCACCACAGACGATGCAGTTATCTCAACATCAATAATGGAACCCCCCAATAATTCAACTTTTATTCCAACCATAGCAAACGAGGGAGGAAAACACTGGATTGTGCCAGAAGTCAAGGCTCTACTACACATCTGGTCAGATAAAAGCATACAACAACTAGAGAGAACTGTGAGGAATAAAAGGATATTTGAACAAACTGCAACCAAGCTTCCGAAAACTGGAATAGAGAGAGACTGGAAGCAATGTAGGACAAAGTATAAAAACCTAAAACATGAATACAAGATTATAAGAACAGCCCAAGACCTGGGCATGACCAGATGTATGAAATTTTTCACTGAATTAGATGCTATTCTGAGACACAACAAAACACAAATCCCAAAACACAAAGTCACAAGAACACAAATCCCAAGATGGAGACAAAGTCATACAATGTGCACAAGTGGAAATCGAAGAACAGACATGTAGGAAAGTGCAGAAAGTATTCTTAATATTTTCCATCATAAGGATGTTCAGTGGCATAAGATACATACAATCTAAGTTAAATAGGTTCCACTGAATGCTATTCAACATGCTAGTTGCTAAATTTATCAGGAAACAGATTCAATGTTCTGTATATTCTCAAATCTAATCCCTACCCTTTCAACAGTTTCATATGGCTACAAAATCAGATGTCTACAGCCATATTACCTTGGCATCCAAGATCTCGTCAGATCTTAGAAGCTAAGGTGGGTCAGGCATGGTTAGTACTTGGATGGAAGACCACTTGGGAATATTGGGAGCTGTAGGCTTGGGAGAAGAACCTAGCAGCCCACTCCCCCACTAAAAAAAACCTTGTGATAAGCCGGGCGCAGTGGCTCATACCTGTAATCCCAGCAGCTCAGTAGGCGGAGGCAGGTGGATCACAAGTTCGAGACCAGAGGCAGTCTGTGTACCTTAGCGAGACCCTGTCTCAAAAAGTAAAAAAATGCGCTAAGGGTGCAGCTCAGTGGTCCAGCACTTGCAGAGCATGCAGGCACGAGGCCATGGGTTCAACCCCCAGTACCACAAAAAACAAACAACAACAACAACAAAAAAAACCCCAACAACAACATCAAAAAACCTTGTGATATGATATGTTAATACTTTCATTGCTGGAGATGCAGCTGAAAATGATTACTTAGTTACATCAGAACACCTACTTATAGATTTACATATACCCAGTACCTATAGTAACCTAAGGCCAAACAATGCTTAAGAGGAGGTGAGGATATAAACTATAAAAAAGTAAACACTCAAGTTCAGTATCAGGTGTAAAGAGGAAAATAGTACATTTGTGTTTCAAGCACCATTCTGAGAGGGAATGAAAATCAAACCATTATGTATTTCCTTATGTTCCTATGGTCACTGCTGGAGAAGTCACTGAAGATGACTTGGTTAGTGCTAAGGCAAAAGACACAGGAATTTCAGATGAAAAACAAAGTCCTGACACAGGTAAGACTATTTTGCTTTTATGTGCATGACAAAATACTTCAGATGCTACTACATGTGTGGACTGGACTATCTGACCCCAAAATTCAGTCTGAAGGTCCAACTCCCAAAGTGATGGTATTTGGAGGTGGGCCTTTGGGAGACAATCAGGTTTAAATGGGGTCATAATAGTGGGGCACTCCTGATGGGGGGTATATATAGCTACAATATCTAAGATGTTATAATATTTCATGAAGTATTGTTGGATAATACATTTACAGAATTCATTAATGGAAATGGAATGGTGGAAATCATTAATGAAAATAACACAACATTTGCTATAGCTGTTTTCTTTAATGACATGTTATTTTTTTTTTTTTTGCAGTATCAGGGAGCTGAACGCAGGGCCTTAGGCATGCTTTACAAGCACTCTACCATTGGGCTGCACCCCTAGCCCCTTTTTTATTTTTTTTATCTTGAGACAGGGTCTCACTAAGTTATGTAGGCTGCCCCTGGCCTTGTACTCATGATCCTTCTACCTCTGTCTCCCGAGTTGCTGGGATTATAGGTGTGCACCACTGTGCCTGGCAACATAAAGTTCTTGAAGTGCAGCAGCAATAGCGTCATCTGAGAACTTACTCAATATGCTAACTATTGGGACCCAAAATCAGAAACTCTGGCGCACGGGCCCTGCAATCTGTTTTAACAAACCCTCCGGGTGATTCTGATGCATGTAATTCTGAGAAACACTGCCCTATGGTATAGGATACTAAGGGGCTGGAGGTGAGAAGAGTGCCTACTTTCCATCTGATGGTTTGCCTCTTGTACTCACAGCAAAAATAGATAAGGGAGGGACTATAACACAGCCAAGCAGAAGCCTAGCTATTGAAGAGAACTTGCACATATAGTCCCTCAGGAAAAAGCTTCTTACAGCCTTAGAAATACAGGTCAATGTTGATTTAACTAAGTGGTCAAATTTGGCAAACTTCTTTTTCTGATTTATCAGACAGGACAGGTTTTGTGCTCCTTAGGTTTCTGGGGACAGCTAGCAATGGCCTTTGTCATTAACAGTTAAAAATTAGATTATACTGTTTAAGTAAGAAAAAAAAAAAAAAAAGGAAGATTTCCATGAAAAGCAAATTAAGAGTTTTAGGAGCTGGAGGTATAGCTCAGTGGTATAGTGTATGCTCAGCATGCTCAAGACCCTGAGTTTGGTCTCTAACAGGTCAAATAAATAAATAAATAAATAAATAAATAAATAAAATTGTTGTTGTTAGGTGCCGTCGAGTCAGTATCCAACTCATAGCGACCCTGCGTACAACGGGCAAAATACTTATTGTCAGTGCTTCTCTGCTGTTCGTTGGGTTTTCAATGGTGGATTGATTTTTGGGAGTGGGTTGCCGGGTCCACATGAAAATGAAAGCAAAGATATAAAGCCACAAAGATCCCTGTAAAGAAGGAAAAAACTCAAATAGGCCAACGATTTTAGGCACAACTGAAGCATACACCTATTGATTCATAAATCACAACTCAACTATTTACAAGGTTGTAGTGTTGCGGTATATACTGATATATAAATACACGGATATATATTTTCAAGAAAAAAATTCACATAGGAATTTTTTCCTTTGTTAGAAAAAAAAACACAGTTATGGGCATTTTCACATAAAACAGAGGTTAATTTGTTCTGATTTTATACATTCTACTAATGAAATTTTTAACTAGAGTTCCTATTGCCCCATATTGTTAACTTTGACATCTGGTCACGAAATGAATCTCCCAAAAGTATTTTTTCTTTCATTTTTTTATTTTGCTTTGGTTTGTTTTTTGAGAGAGAATCTCAGTATGTAGCCCAGGCTGGCCCTAAACCAATGACTCTTATGCCTCAGCCTCCTGAGCACTGGAATTACAGGTATGTAATATCATACCCAGCCCCAAAAGTATTTTTTATTATCTGAAATGTATGTGATAAACTTCTCTCTCTTATTTCAAATAAAAATCCAGCCAAGGCTGTAATGCCCTGGGTTTGAAATAACTAGATTAGCTCCTGATTTCAAACTCCTGGAGATTTTCTTTTTTCTTTTTCTTTTTGTCCCCAGAATCTCCATTTCATTGCTAAATTTCTTATGCATATTGCTAACTTTCTCTTCTAAATTGCTTAGTTTCTTGTCCATGTCCTAAATTGACTTCCTTACTTCATTCATCTGCTTCTTTGAATCTTCTTTGAAGTCACTGACCATTGTTGGAATCAGACTTTTGAACTTTTTGTCTGGTATTTCAATAATTTCAGTATCTTTAGTTTTGTTTACTGAGGAATTATCTTTTGGAGAAGTCATATCGCCTTGCTTTTTTGTTTCTTGTATTTTTTGTTGTGATTTACACATCTGTTGGAGTGGATATCTATTCTGGTTTTATTTGGGGGTCTTCCTTGTGACCAGTCTTTTCTTGAGGACTCAATCCCAGGACCCCCGACAGGAGACAGAAGCCACTATAACAGTAACACCCAGAACCAGATATAAAAGTACAATTAATTTATGCCAACTAGTACACCACCAATGGGTACAGAAAATGACTAATATAACATAGAATAAGCCATGAAGTTAAATTAAAGTAAAAGTAAAAGTAATAAATAAATAGAGAGGGCATGGGAAGGGGAGAAAAAGCAACAAGGTTAAGTGAAAAGAAAGGAATAATAAGAGGAAGAATAGAAAAGAATGTTAGGAAGAGGGAGAGAACAGAGAAAGATGTTTTTAAAAGTCTATACAATAAAAAAAATATTAATAAATAAAATTAGATAAATACAAGGGGTAACAAATACCAACATAAAAGCTTAAAACAAAACCAAAATGTAAATAGTAGTGAAAGTATAGAAAAATGAAAAGGGGGGGGGAACTTTGTATTAAAAAAAAAAATACCAGAGCAGTTTTTTTCTGGGTCCTCTAATATTGTAGCCTGCCAGGTAGGGGAAACGATCTGTTGTATCAGGTTTTTCGTTCAGGCTAGTGCCAAGCCCAGACTGGTCATGAGTTTACTGCCTTATCAGACTGTTTTAACTTTAAGCACCACTTTTCTTTGTGTGCCAGGAGCCATGGCTTACTGAGTTTAACTTTGAAACCTATGGGCTACTCTGTCTTGCTCCAGAGTCTCCTCAGTTTGTGCCCTGGAGTGACTAATATTCAAGCCAAGGGATGTCTCTCGAGTGTACTAGAGCATGAGGGAAGCAAAGAGATCCTTGATATCTGTGTTTGGGGATGGATCTCAGAGCCTTTGGCTCTCACCAAGTGGTAAATGCTCTGTCTAAGGGAGGAGGCTGTGGGATTCAGGAGCTCCACTAGAGCTGAACTTCAGAGTTCTCAGTTTGTTCAGCAGTGGATCACCCAGCAGACAGCTCTGCAAGCTTGGGGCTCGCTGCCTCCATGGTTGTCTGCAGTTATCCACAGAGGGTGGAGCAGCTGACCACTATGCCCTATTTATGAAGGCTGTCTGCCATCTAGACTTCTCAGCATGTCTATATCTGGCCCTCCAACTCTCCATAACTGCCTCATGCAGCCATCTCATACCCAGGCTGTGGCAAGGCATTTTCAGTCTCCCTGTCTTGTGATTTTTTTCTTGTTTGGGGGCCCTCTGGAGTACTTCAGTCTAAAATAATAGACCCCTTCTCCAAATGGCATCTATTGCCCTCCACGATCACAAAGCCAGTTTCTTTTATGCTGTCGTGGCTTGCAGCAGAAGGAGTCACAACAAATCTCCCAACTGGTCTTAAGGCTTGTGAGAACTATGAGCTTCTCCTGTGGGTAGGAGGGTGACTGTTTTTTACCCAGGCTATCTGGCTTATCTTGTGGATGTGGTTCTTGTTTCCTCTTCCCCAACAGGTGAGCCAGGGCTGGTGCTGAGAACTGCTTATCTTTTTCTACCCTGTTTTCCATTTGTCTCCTATGCACTCTTACATGCTTCCTGCTACTTTTGCTCTATTTCTCTCTGTGGAATATAGTCTATCCTTTGTTATCCTCACTCTTTTCCTTCAGGAAGTCACAGGGAGGCAATTTCCAATCCACCATTTTGACTCAGACCATTGTCTGGCTTATTTTACTAGGCATCATGTCTTTAAATTTCACCCATGTTGTGGCATATACCAATAGTTCACTCCTTTTTATAGCTGAATAATATTCCATTTGGGGATAAACTATATTTTGTTTTTTTCATTAATTGATTGATAGGCATTTGGGTTGTTTCCACATTTTGGCTCTTATAAATACTGTTGTTATACGTAAGTGCTTTTCCCCCACCATGGTATAATACACATAATGTAAAATTACCATCTTATCTATTTTAAGTCACAATGCACTGGCATTCAGTACATTAGTTGTCATGTAATTATCAACTCCCCATTGCCAGAGCTTTTTCATCATCTCAAACTTCTATCTTCATTAAAGAATGAGTCTTCATTCCCTTCTCTTTAGCCTGTGGTAACCATTATTCACTTTCTGTTTTAATTAATTTGACTATTTTAGTTACTTCATGTAAGTAGAAGCATACAATTTTTTATCCTTCTATGTCCAGCTTATTTCATTTAGCATATCTTTAAGGTTCATCCACATTGTAGGACAAATCAGAATTTCCTCTTTTTTAAGGCTAAATAATATCCCACTGTACGAATATACCAAATAGCCCATCAATTTGGATTATTTCTGCCTTCTAGGTTTTTTTTTTCCTTCTTTTTTTGTGGCACTGGTGATCAAATCCAATCAAGCCCACGGCCTCAAGCATGCTAGGTAAGTACTCTACCACTGAGCTACACCCCCTGCCCATTTTTTGGCTATTTGAAACCCTGCTTTCTTTTCTCTGTTTTTTCAGGGCAGGGTATTGCTGTGTACCCCAGACTGGCCTGGAACTCACTATGTACTCAAGGCTGGCCTCAAAGTCTTGATTCTCTTGAATCAGCCTCCCAAGTGCTATGATTCCAAGCATGTACCACCATATCCAGCAGAGTCCCTGTTTTCAATTCTTTTGGGTATAAAGAAGTGAAATTGCTGAATCATATGGTAATTTATGCTTAGCTTTTTTTTTCTTTTTCTTTTTTAGAGCTGCCATTATGTGTTTCTACAGCAAGTACCTGTCTTCTGTGAATATGTTTTCAATTCTCTTGAGTCTATGTACCTAGAAGTAGAACTGCTTGGTCATATGGTATCTATGCTTAACTTCTGGAGGAACTGTTTTTCACAGCGACACGTCCTTTTACATTCCCACCAATATCTTTGAAAAATTATACCCAAGAAGAGTGACATAGTTAAACACATTTCTAAATTTCCATGATGCAGGAAAAATTATCTGGAATTAAAACTAGTAGAATGTGAGACTTGAAGCACTCCATTTGAGCTGTTCTTCCTCCCCTACATCCCTTCTGCTGCACATCAGTGCTTGGCTATAGTTTTCATTAGGTTTCCCAGAGTGGTATCATTTGCCTTCTCTTCTGATCTTTTTTATACAAGGAACTTTTAAATTTAAGTTTTCCATAGATGGGAAAAGAATCTCTATTTTTCTTCAAAACTCTGGGTTAATAATCTGTTAGCAACATATTTAATTTTATTGTAGTAACCAGATACAGTTGATCATTAGTCACAGATTCTGCATTTGTGAATTTGTGTATTCATTACAATGTATTTGCAACAGTAAAGTCAACACTTGTAGGGGGTTCGGGATCATCTGTAGGCATGGCACAGCTTAGCAAAGAAATCTGAGTTGCCTGATGCACACATTCCCAGCTGAGATAGAACAAGGTAATAGTTTGCCTTCATTTTAGCCCTCATAATTTAAACCAGGGTCTGCTTTGCCGATTATGCAATGCTATATTTTTCCACATTTTTGTACTTTTTTCGGGGATGATTTTTGCCATTTAAAATGGCCTCCAAATGTAGTGGTGGCATATCTAGTGTCCCTAAGGGAAAGAAGGTTGTGATGTACTATAAAGAGAAAATATATCAGATAACTTTCATTCAGGCATCAGTTGTGATGTTGTTGGCTATGAACTCAGTATCAACAAATCCACTATACTAACTACGTATCTTTAAACAGAAATACATATAAAGTTATATATCGCTATTGGCAAAAATGTCACACCCAGGGATATAACTGTGTATTTTCTCTAAGAGCAATCAGTCAATATTCACATCAGTTTTACAAAACATACTACTGAGAATAATGAGAATCAACTGTACCTTAGCAGGTGGTCCTACACGGTTCCAGAGTACAAAATACCATTTGAGGTCTTGATATTGTACAATCTAAACTTCATCTTATTCTTGCAGTGTCCTTAGTAGGAAGCTCTGGTCCTCTCCTCATATAACACTCCACATATCTATAATGCATATATTTATAGTTCCCCTAACAACATTTTGCATCATTGGTCTGTTAAGACAAACCATTTCCTAGTTTTATAATATCATTATAATCAATTTTTCTTTTCTTTTTTTTTTTTTTTTGCGGTACTGAGGGTTGAACCCAGGGCCTTGCGCTTGCATGCTCTGCAAGTGCTGCACCACTGAGCTGTACCCCTAGCCCATTTTTTACTTTTTGAGACAGGGTCTCACTAAATTATGCAGACCGCCTCTGGTCTCTAACTTGCGATCCTCCTGCCTCCACCTCCTGAGCTGCTGGGACTACAGGCATGCACCACAGTGCCGGGCTCATTATAATCAATTTCATAGATACATATATTGTTCAAAATATTTGGTTACATAGAATATTATTTAAAAAATAATATCCCAAAGTATAGGAAAGTGTAACTGAGATAAAAGAATACAATCATATAGCTGGGTGGTGTGGTGCATGTCTATAATCCCAGTAACTCAGGAGGCAGAGGCAGGAGGATCACAAGTTTGAGACCAGAGGCAGTCTGCATAATTCAGCAAGACCCTGTCCCAAAAAGTAAAAAAATGGGCTGGGGGTGCAGCTCAGTGGTATAGCACATGCAAAGCATGCAAGCATGAGGCCCTGCCTTCAACCCCCAGTACTGCAAACAAAACAAACAAATGAACAAATAAAAGACACAATCATAAGCTGCTCCATTTCAACTCAGAATTCCAACACACGCAGTTGTGGCAGACCTTCCACCAAGTTATAACCAATTGACTTGTAAACATTTCATGCATATACCAGAATAGATCTATGTTATATTTACAGGGGTAAGCACCGTCATTTCCTTAAAATATTTATACTTTAATGTCTTAATCAGCCTAGTCAAACCCTTCAGGATGAATATAGACTATTAATGTCTCAACATGAAAACTGCTAAAACCACTGAATCTTAGCGTTTCTTTATACAAATTGCAGTAAGGATCATTCTTAGTTACAATGAGGATCAAATGAGAACAGACATAAGAGCTCTTTGTCAAGCACTGAAATGTAACAATGACAGATGTTACCAAATTGGGTCTGAAAGTACTATCACTCTCCCAAGTATAGCATGCCAGCTTTGTGAAGTTTAAAACAAAATACTTCCAAGATTTTTAAGGAGGTAAATTTGACAAGGCCATTTTAAAATCTGGTTTCAGATAGCAAATTCTCTTGCTTTCAAGGTTACAATTAGGAGCTGGATTTCAGTAGTTTTTCAATACAATCTTCAAATGTAATAGTAGATTAGCGTTTTACACACGTCAAATTTAAATGGCTATTGTTTGTTTCCTAGCAGAGGAAGACATCATGAGCACTACCTCAGAAGATGTGGGCAGCCCCACAAAATACCACTGGGTCAGGTATAGGGTCTAAGTTGTTGAATTTTAAATGTTATTTTGATATTTATAGACTAATATAAGGGGCTGGGATGTAGCTCAGTGGGTAGAGCACTGCGCTGCAGTCTCTGAGGTCCTGAGTTCAATTCCCAGCACCGCAAAAATGGGAGAAGGGCCTGGCAATCCACTCCCAAGGCAATCCCGAAACAGTCAGCCATTGAAAACCCTATGAGGGTCGCTATGAGTCGGATACTGACTTGACGGCACCTAACAAGTCTAATATAAACCATTTTACTTGGTTATAGAGTAGATCTCCATTGTTTCTTACCTTAAGTGCTTCCTTACTATACCTAACTTGGTAGAGAATATAGTAAAGAAGGAAGTTATCCATTCCTACTTTTTACTAAAACAAATTAGTAAATAATGTAACTCTTTACAGTCATAAAAATCTAATGGAGATCACCTATTGACTGAAAGCAGCTAAATATTAGGGAGCAGTCTGCCTTATTTTTAGAATAGATTATTTGAAGATGGATGTATGAATAAAATTTTGACACTCATATTAAAATTATTATTGTTATTCTTGGGGCTTTATGCCAACCAGGTGAATGAAATGAATAATATTCGAGTACAAGAATTATCAATGAGTTTGCATAATTGTAAATCATGTTGATTTATAGGTAGTCATATTCCCTCAGAAGATGCTAAACATCATTTACAGACCATAACAATAAATGACAGAGTCTGGAAAACACTGGTGTGACGATAAGGTCAGAGCATTGATACATATATGGTCTCATGAAAAAATTAAGCAAATGCTTGAAGGTGCCATAAGAAATAAAGAAATATTTGAGGAAATTGCCAGAAGACTAGTACAGTTTGGAATAGAAAGAGGCTGGAAACAATGTTGTACCAAATATAAAAACCTAAAATATGAATAGAGTTTTACAAAAGAAAAAAGGCAACTCTCAAAGAAAAATGAAATTTTAAGAAGTTGACTACATCCTAAGAAGACCAACTCTTAGAAGTGCCAAATGAAATATAATACTGGAAGCCACTTAAACAAAAAAGATTTCTATAAACTTTTCTCTTTGCATTTTAACTTAGCAAGAAAACTGTAAAACTAAAATCTCAACACTAATATATGTTCAATAACCATAAAATTATTGTTGTTGTTGTTGTTGTTAGGTGCTGTCGAGTCGGTATCCGACTCATAGCGACCCTCTGTACAACAGGGGAAACACTATTGTCAGTGCTTCTTTGCCGTTCATAGGGTTTTCAATGGCAGATTGATTTTTGGGAGGGGGTTGCCAGGTCCTTCTCCCAGCCTACAGCTTCTGGTGTTCCCAGGCGGTCTCCCATCCAGGTACTAACCAGGCCCGACCCTGCTTAGCTTCTGAGATCTGACAGGATCGGATGCCACAGGGCTACAGCTGTAGGCATAAAATTATTAGGAAATACATATCTGAGTTTCAACTTCTTTCTCAATCTTGTATGAAAATATTTCTGGTTCTTTAACTCATTTTTCTAATTGCTTAAATGTTCTTACTTTGGTATACGTGAATATTCACGTATATCTAAAGATGTTACATATTGATACTTGCCCTATATTTTTGTTTAAGGATTATTTGAAGGTCAAACCAAAAGCCAAGGAACTTTGAGCACGAAGAGAAAAGTCTACGAAGATGGTAAGAGCCTGAGAAATGCCAAATTTTTCTACATTGTGAAAATTTTGGTTGCTTTTTCCTTATATCAGTGATATTTAGTCCCGTCCTTGACAAATTAGACTAAATATATTGTTTATGATCTGTATGAGGGCACAGAATGCTGAGAAATGATTTCTTTTGCACTCCATTAAGGAGTGAAAATAACACTAAAAACAGATTATTACACAATTATATAAAAGGAATTTAAAAAAATTTCCACACATAAGTTCTAAATTTTCATTTTAGAGATTTGAGTTTGGTTTTAGTGATAATGTTTTAGAATGTCTGAAAACAGGCCAAACTCTGAAGGCAACTTAATTATGTGAGCTATAACTCCAAATTGAGTCCAAACATGTATTTAAAAAGGTATAGCATACAAAAGAACAAAAATGCAGTATAGCCATCCCCCACGATCTATAGGGGGACTGGATCCAGGACCCACTCCCATGGATACTGAAATGTGCAGATGCTCAAGTGTCTTATTTAAAAAGGCACAATATTTGCATATAAGCTGCAAGCATCCTTCTATATATTTTAGATCAGCAGTCCTCAACCTTTTTGGCACTGGGGACTGGTTTCATGGAAGATAATTTTTCCACAACGGGTGGTAGTGCTGATAGCCTGGGGATGATTAAAGCAATGGGAAATGGCGGTGAATATAGATGATTTTTCACTTGCTCACTCACTGCTCACCTCCTGTTACATGGCTTGGTTCCTAACAGGCTATGGGCCAGTACCAGTCCATGGCCCAGGGGCTGGGGACACCTGCCTTAAATCATCTCTATATTATTTGTAATATCTAATAAAATGTAATTGCTATGTAGCTGTTATATGGTATTGTTTAGGGAATAATGACAAGAAAAGGTCTGGACATGTTCAGTACAGATGGAATATTTTTAAATTTTTTTCAATTTTCAGTTACTTGAAATCATGGACACAAACAGCTGATTGTATAGAAGAAAATCCACAGGACTGAAGATCAGAAAACCCGAGTTCTACTTTCTCTGTGTCCCTAATCAGTCAACATAGCAAATAACCATATCTCTCTAGATCTCTACAATAGTACAGCAACAGTGTTTTATAGTGATAATCCATGGAACTCTTTTGATCAAGCACCAATAGTTGAAGAGCTAATCATTTTTTAACAGAGTGAACACACCCATGTAACTATCACCCAAATCAAGATATAAAACATGCCTTAGCCAGCATGCTGCCTTAGCCAGCATGCAGGAGGCTGAGGCAGGAGGATCACAAGTAACAGTCCAGTCCAGGTTACATAGCAAGACCCTATCCCCTTCCCCGGCCAAAAAAAGCAAAAACAAACAACAACAAAAAATTACTAAGACCCTAAAAGCCTTCCCCTCTCCCATAAAGATTATCACTATTCTGACTTTTTTTTTACTATAGATTAGTTTATGATTTATACTTCTTTTAGTATAAACTTTTAAATGTTAAGCTGCTTTTACACAGCATTGTTTATGAGATTCACCTATAATTTTACTTGTAATAAGAATGTGTTCTTTTTTATTGCTATGGAACCTTCCACTTTAGGAATAAACCTCCCACTATTTTTTAAAAATTTGTTCCACTATTGGACATTCCAGTTTTTTCTAGATTGGGGCCATCATGTATAATTGCATGTCTCTATGAACATATGTATGCCCTTCTGATGAGTATACCCAGGAGTGAGATACAGTGTCATAGAGCATGCTTATATCCAGGTATTGTTCTAAACACTTTATATATACTAATGAATTTAGCCACTACCACAGCCCTATGAGATAGGTATATTCTTTTCACCAGTTGAAGAAACTGAAGCTTGGAGAAGCCTGTGTTATTGAACCAAAGAGCTATCATGCCTCTCTGTGAGAGCAGAAAACATAACTGCCCTGTGTAATACATGTTCCCAGTGTCCACCACAGTGCCTTTTATGTACAGTAGGAGCTCAACAAAGTACAATTATGTGTTGCACAAGGATATTTTGGTCAGCGATGAATGATATATACCATGGTGGTCCCATAAGATTACAATGGAGCTCAAAGTCTCCTATCACCTAGTGACAATATTGTTGTTGTTAGGTGCTGTCAAGTTAGGTCTCACTCATAGTGACCCTGTGTAGAACAGAACAAAATACTCCTCGACAATGTGGTATGCTCGGCACTATTATCAGTACTTCTCTGCTATTTGTAGGGTTTTCAATGGTGGATTGTTTTGGGAGTGGATTGCCAGGTCTTTCTTCCTAGTCTGCAGCCTCTGGTATTCTCAGGCCATCTCCCATCCAAGGACTCACCAGGATGACCCTGCTTAGCTTCCAAGATCAGGCGGGATCAGATGCTAGGGTGCTATGGCTGCAAACACAGTGACATAGCCATCATTATGTCATACAGCAAAGTGTTACTTGTGTTTGTGGTAATGCTAGTGTAAAACCTGTGCTGCCCATCATATGATAACATAGACAATTTTGTGTAGTATATAATATGTGAAAATGATAATAAACAACTCTGTTACTGGCTTATGTACTTATAATATATATATTACAGTTTTCATCATCATTTTAGAATATACTCCTTCTACTTATATATTTTTTTAAAAGTCTACTATAAAACAGTATGCTATGTTACCCTGGCAGCAGCCTTGTACATCTTTTGTTTACCATCTCTTGATTGCATTAAGAGGTCTCATTGAGTGACTAACCCGAACCACACAAGTTTGTGTAAGTACACACTATGCACACTACAACAAAAAGGCCCAATGACACAGTTCACAGAATATATACTCCTGTGGTTAAGTGACACATGACCATATCACAGCAGCAGGAATTCTGTCTCCCTACTTCCCTCCTCTTTTCATCTCAAGTGAGTTGAAAACTTTATTTCTCCATTTTTGGATATCAATGTAAAAAAATCAGAAGAGTTGCCCCACGTTCACTTCCTCTTACTGCCCTCCAATGGATATGTTATGGAAAAGAAAAATTACAAAGGGTTTGGCTGCATAAAAGTATCTGGATCCACTGAATTTCCACGTTAGACCTTAAAATATATAAGTCTAGCCAAATACATGAGAAAACAAGACTTGGAAGTTAGGAGACTTGTGCAAGATTAAACTGGCATTACTGGGAAAGCTGGGAATAGATTTCAGGTTGTATGGTACGGGGCTTTCCCCAATTTTGACCAGAATGCCAAAGTAGTGGCACTTTGAGGCTGGGGGAAGGGGGCAGATAAATTAGGCTTCAGATTCATGCAAAAAGCAAAGTTCTAAAAACTGGCAATAAATAGAAGAATGAAACATCAATGATTTTAAATAATTATTAAATTTAAAAAGTTATTAAATTAAAAGTCTTTCAAAATCAAAGGTTGGGCATACATATATTCAGGCACTGTTTTAAGTAGTTTACATATATTAACATACAGAGCACTCAGTCTCTACCACAACCTGTTCAGTCTATAATTAGCAAGGACAGTTTTAATATAAATCACTTCCTCAAATCAAAAATCACTTAAGACAGGGTATAGATTAAACAGGTGCAAAAGTAAAACCATAGGAATGTTATACACTTGGTCATTCTCATTAAAAGATAAAAATCAAATAAAGTAAGAAATCTCTAGCCTGAATATGGGACCTAATATTAAGTTCTCTGAAAACCTCCTACTCTATTCTCCAACACATTAAATGAAGATAACTGGGAACTATTTCCATAGAGGTTTATTTGAGTCCATCTCTTTTTCTTTCTTATGAGTACCTTTCTAGTGATAATGTTATATATTCTGTTTGCAGAACCAGTGTCTACATCTCTTAAGAAAACTGCTCCTGAGATCATTACAGATCAGTTTCCTCTAAGTATAACAGAACCAAAAGATTCTCCAGAATATTTCTTCAAACATGACATTCAACTTCATCAGGTAAATTGCACCAATTTTTAGAAGAGGTACAAAAATGTTTATCAATTGTTGGGTTCAATTCCTAACCTAAGAAAGTGATAACTCACTGGAGGGAAGAGGATGCTCATCTTCTACTAAATTCAAGTTCATCAGTCCATTTGCAGCTGCTGTAACAACCTACCTTAGGTTAAGTACTTACACAGAGTCTCATATATCTTGCAAGTGCTCTGCCACTGGGATGCACCTCCAGACCATTTTTTATATTTTATCTTGAGACAGGGTCTCACTAAATTATGCAGGCTACCTCTGGCTTTGAACCTTCAATCCTCTTTCCTCCATCTCCTGAGTTGCTGGGATTATAGGCATGAGCCACTGCACCCAGCTAAGTACTTTATTTTAAAAAAGGTTTATTTAGCTGAGAGTGTGAGAAGTCCATGACAGGAAGCCCTACCCATTCAGCCTCTGGTGAGAACTCATTCACTGGGTAAGACCAGCATTAATCCATTCCCAGGACAATGCCCCCATGATCTAACCAGATTCCTCTAGGCCCCACCTCTTAAAAGAACCCACTGCCTCATTACTACCACATAGAGGACCAAACTCTCCATATATGAAACATTAGGGGACAATCATACCCAAACCATTTTGGTGTTGTTGTTAGGTGCCACTGAGTCGGGTCTGACTCACAGTGACCCTCATAGGATTTTCAATGGCTGATTGTTTTAGGAGTGGGCTGCCATGTCTTTTTCCCATTTTTGCGGTGCTGCGGATCCAACCTCAGGGTGCGCAAAGCAGCATTATACCAACCCATAGAATCAAAAAAGATTAACCAGCTAATTCATGGGATATGTCTATGAAATGTTAGTAATTCATCTATGCAATCTTCAAAAATATCTAGGCCTCTCTATTCTGCATAAAAACATGACTATAGTTTAAAGGTGGAACTGTTTAATCTACAGGGGTGTCTGGTTTGTTCAGAATTCTGCAAAATTGCTAAACAGACCTTTTCAGGTGATTATCTGGACTGAACATATCTGCATATCCACATGCAATATACAGTTAAGAGGACATCTATTTCTCCCAACAAAAAGCAGAGCTATGGAATAAAGCTGCAAATAGCCAGAAGTACTACTGAAAAGAAGTAATCCTAGATGAACCCATCTGTATTAAGTGTTCAGTGCATGACTGCTTCGTAACTGACACTCCATTTATTTTTATAGGAAACACATAACTTTTGCCTATGCAGAAGTGATAGCAATCTGCTAGGTGTGGTGGTACATGCCTATAATCTCAAGACTTGGGAGGCAGAGGCAGGAAGATATGAATTCCAGGGCCAACCTGGGCTATACAGTGAGACTTTATCTCAACACAACAATAAAAGTGATAGAAATCCCACCTTCACGTTCCATGTATTGAGAAAATAATTAAGTTTGGCCTGCAACCATATCACTGTGGCGTCTGATCCTGTCAGAGCTCAGAAGCTAAGCAGGATCGGTCCTGATTAGTAGTTGGATGGGGGATCCCAGTACCTAGGAACAACAGGTACTGTAGGCTTGGGAGAAGGATCCAGCAACCCACTCCCCAAAACAATCAGCCATTGAAAACTCTATGAATAGCAGAGAAACACTAGCAATACTGTTTCACCTGTTGTACATAGGGTCACTATGTGTCAGACACCGACTCGAGGGCACCTAACAACAACAACAAAGCTGGGCATGGTGGTGTACACCTTTAATCCCAGTGACTCAAGAGGCCAGAAGTAGCCTGCATAACTTAGTGAGACCCTGTTTCAAAATACAAAGTAAAAAATGGACTGGGAGTGCTCAGTGGTTGAGCACTTGCAAAAAGCATGATAGGCCCTGGGTTCAACTCCCTAGCACTGAGAAACAAAAAGAGTAATGGATAAGAGATAAATTCCTTCTTCAAAAAGTGAATAATCCTGGCCTGAAGATGCAGCTCAGAGGTAGACAGCCTACCTAGCATGCATAAGGTCCTGGATTTAGTCCTAGGCACTGCCCCCCCCAAAAAAAAAAACCCACAAAGGGGAGTTGGGGACAGGGCAATCAAACTTTTTTGTTGATGTTTAAAAACAAACCATTGAGTGCAAGAGTGTGAGAAAGACAAAATGGAGCCTTCTGCAACAAACCACCATTTGTCAGGGTACAGCGTATATAACTAATTCACTGCATCTTAAGCTATGAAAACCTATTTAGGCTTCCAACTTTTTTGTTTTGTTTTGTCTTGCGGTACTAGGCGATTGAACCCAGGGTGTTCTACCATTATGCTGAGCTGCGCCCCTATTCCCTTTTTTGTACTAGGCAATTGAACCCAGGGTGCTCTATCATTATGCTTAGCTGCGCCCCTATTCCCTTTTTTGTTTCTTATCTTGAGACAGGATCTAGGTTTCACAGGTTGCTTTTGGCCTTGAACTTGGGATCCTCCTGCCTATCTCCTGAGTCACTGGGATTACAGGCGTGTGCCACCCCGCTCAATTTACAGGCTTCCAGTTTTGACATTCTTATGTCAAAGGCCATATGAAATCATTAGTTTTTGGGGTGGGGAGTGTAGCTCAGTGGTGAAGTGCATGCTTAACAGGCTTGAGGCCTTGTTTCAATACCTAGCACCTCCTCCCGGCAAATTCTTAGTCTTTCTCTGGCCCTAATGCACTGTTTTAAAGCAGCATACAATGATGTGTATCTTCTAGTCGCAAAGGAGTTTCACTTATTTTCCAATTAAAATCAGTTCCTCCAAAATGTGAGGACTTTTGCTCTTTTAAAATTTTGAACTGGATAGGGTTTTGGATGAGAACCAGCCCCCGTCTTGGTATACCTTTACAATTCCATGCTTACACAAGGACAATCTTAAATCATTTTCTAGTACATTTATTCCCCAGAAACTACTGAGTTTCTTGCCACTGTTGCTGAAAATAAAATGCAATACCACGAGATAAATTTTCTTTTTTCTTTTTGTGGTACTAGGGGGTTGAATCCAGGGACCTGCACATATTTTGCAAGCGCTACACCACTTAGCTGCACCCCTATCCCCCTTTTTATTTTTTATCTTGAGATAGGGTCTTATACAAGCTGCCTCTGGCATGGAACTTTCAATCCTGCTTCCCCCTCCCAAGTAGCTGGGATTAGAAGCATGCACCACCATAACAGGCTTTACAAGTCAATTTCCAATACCCACAGTTTCCTAAGAAAGATTTGATTGGTTAATCAGCTTAATACAATCCATTTAATATTTCCCTATTATTGCATCTCACAACCTGTCTTTATTGACCTTTTCTTGTGTTACCTACTCTCAAAATTGTTTCACGTAAAAACTGTAAAGAGTCTAGCATGATGGCACACACCTGTAATCCCAGCAATTTGGGAGGCAGAGGCAGGAGGATCACAAGTTCAAAGCCAAAGACAGCCTGTGTAATTTATGGAACCCCTCAGTGGGTAGAGCGCTGCGCTGCAGTCTCTGAGCCCCCAAGTTCAATTCCCAGCACCGCAAAAATGGGAGAAGGGCCTGGCAATCCACTCCCAAGGCAATCCCGAAGCACTCAGCCATTGAAAACCCTGTGAGGGTCGCTATGAGTAGGATACCGACTGGACAGCACCTAACAACAACAACAACTGTCTCAATTTAAAAAATAATAAAAGGTTGAGGGTGCAGCTTCACCTATATACTGATGTTATTGCCCAGTTCCTTAACTGTCTGCCTTGTGCAAACTATGTAATACTTCAAAGATAAAGTCAAGTCTAAGGTTGTATTGCTTACCTCAATAGAATTATTTATACCAGCTTCCAGTTAGGTAAGGTAGTAAGAAATGAGAAGATAATGGAAACAAGGATGTTTTGTTTTGTTTTTCTCCTCGAAGAGATTTCTCAGTTTTCCCAAATCAATGTGTATCTTGACAAGCTCTACTCCCCTTTATCTCTTTGAAAGAAGTAGTTTTGGCATCTATCAACATTTCCATTCATTATCTAAAACGTTTACCAATCAATCTATTCTCTGTGACTGGTTTATTCCTTTTGAACACCAACTAGTCCTGCTTCCCTGAGTCTGAACTCCAGGCTTTCCAAGTTTCCATAGCTATAACTACTTCCAAACTCATAAGCCCTAAATTCTCATAGTTGTAATCACTTTCAAACTCACAATCTGCTCAATAACTCTGCCTCTGCAAACAAAAGCTTGCTCTGTTTGGAAGCCCCACGCGAAAACCTCAAGGTGTTGGAGGACCTGCACCAGCCACCACCCTACACAAGCTTACCATAAGAGCAGCTCCAGGCTCAGGGAGACTACAGAACCGGCTCCTCCCCGACCTGGCCAGTCCAAGCAAACCAATGCTTAACAAACTGACCAGACTCACGAGAGGTGCACAGACTCAGAGGCAGGGGAAGATCCCCTAAAATGCATTAGAGACTGGGAAGGTGGGCGGGACAGGCTAACGTCCACGAAGGTAAGCTTCCTTCCCAGCCCCTTCACAACCTGGTCGATGCCAAAGTCAGGTACCGGTCCTGGTAAAAGAGGTTCGTTCTCCTGGTCCTCGGTAGCTCACGAGATAGCCAGTTATGGACGTGGGAAGCGGCTCCTGGAGATGGAGAAACACTTGCTCCGTTATCCCCAGCCATACCCCTCACCCTGTTGCTCACCGGTGCTGCAGCCCCACGAGTCCCAAAGTGATCACATGCGGCACATCCAGCTGCGTGGGCCACTCTCCAGAAGCGATGCACCCGAACACGCCACATTCCTCTCTAATCCCCGACTCCTCCAGCTCCATGGCGCCGCCGAAAGCACGTGGAGGGACCCGCCGCCGCAGTCGAAGTCCAAGCACCAACCAGCTGCCGGCTCGACCCAGTACGTCCCAGAGGCTCACGCTTCACAGCCTCTTCCTTCCCAGGGGCTCGACCCTCGCTACTGCGGCGGCGCGCTCTTTCCCTGAGGGGGCGGGGCCCGTTGGATGCTACCACCCCGCCTCCCGGGGCCCACCAATAAGCTAGGGCGGAGGGCGAAGCTCCGCGCCTGAGGGGTGGAGTCGCAGACTCCATGGGGGTGGAGCTAGTTCTCCCCCGGCGACGCTGGGAAGGCTCGTTTTTCCGCACGCGGACATCTCCGTTATTTTTCAGCACCAAAACTGGGGTGAAGAAAGTAACGGGGATAAATGCCATTTCGCTCTCAGAGGATGTGAACTTTACATTCCCCTCCCCACATGCTTTCCCCGAGCCGTCACGACTTGGTACGCTCCAGCCTATGAACCGCTGGCAGGCCACCAAGGGCTTCAGTGTGCGAGCTCCGCACGGTGGGGAGGGGCTGCCAGTGCGCGCCACTTTTTCCAGCGCTGGAACAGCGCCCTCGCGGGGCGGTCCGGAGGCGGGGTCGCCTTGCAGCGCCTGCGCGGCGGGAAGCCTAGGGGGACGCACACCTTCCCCGAGGTAGTGTCAATATAGACCCTGGGCGTGCCGCTGGGGTCGCCGAGCCCTGCCTGAACCACGCTGGGCTACGCGCCCCCGCCCAGGGGCGTGTCTGTGAGCAGAGCCTCCTTTTGTTGGCTGCTGGGGCTTCTCTGATCTCTTCTCCAGAGTCCGGTCTCTCTCTCCGGTGCGGTCACCGACCCCAGCCATTTCGAGATAATGGCGACTGCTGAAGGTGAGTAACAGGCATCAGGGTCCGCCTGGGTCTCCCCGCGCTCCGCAGTCTCTTCGGCAGCGACCGTGAGGTCACGGGCTCAGCGTGGCCTTGTGCGGCCCCGTGGCCCGGCCTCCCTGCGGCCGAACCTCGCTCGAGGCCCCGGGGGCGGGGGCACACGTGGCCCAGGCTTGGCGGGAGCGCGATTGGAACTCTGAAACACCCAGAATGCCTGCAAGATGGGAGAAAAAGAACATAGGGTATTTGGAGCCAGGAATGGCCAGAAGCTGGAGAAGTGCTGGAAACGTTGTGATAAATAGACACTGCACAACAATACCATGAAAGTCTCATGTTGCTTTTTCAAATTAAAGTTTTATTAGGCTAATAACTTCCTCTTCCATAAGATTGATAATTTAATTTTAGGAAAATCTGTCCAGGTTTTTTGTGGCTTGGTCGTCTTTTTTAAAGTAGACTTTGATGCCATGATGCCTTTAGAGAGCTCCAGATTCCACAGGCAAAGTTTTATTGTTTCCCTTTTCGTTGTTTTTGTTCATGGGTCTTTTTTTTTTTTTTTTTTTGGTTGCAATTTTCTTTTGTCGTTTCGTATTTAGTTACACGAACATTTTGCCCCTGAGTGATCAAATCCTCAGGGAAGATCATGTCGTTTATGCTGACAAAATGTTAATTTGTTCCACACACCAGTTTCTAAATCTTATAGTGAGCTAAATTGCTTGTGTTGTTTAGTTAGAACAGTCTTTTCCACGCGAAAGGGGGAAATATCCCTGAATTTAGGTCAAAACGTTGCAGATTCCAGAAAAAGTTCGAGGTGATATTAACAACTTCATGAAATCAAGGCTTTGAGCCAGAATTTTTCTGCAGCCAAGGTATTTGTACTTATAAACTTCTCTAGAACCTTCCCTCTTCCACTTCCATGTTGTATTCCATTGGCAGGTTAATTTTTCTAAAATGTCACATTTACGTTCTTTTTTTCTTTTGGTGGTACTGGGGGTTGAACCCAGGGCCTCGCCCTTGCATGCTCTGCAAGTGCTGGACCACTGAGCTCCACCTGCAGCCCATTTTTTCCATCTTTTTTACTTTTGAGACAGGGTTTTGCTAAGTTATGCAGTCTGCCTCTGGTCTCGAAATTGGAATCCTGTCTCCGCCTCCAGAACCTCTGGGATTACAGACGTGGGCCACCGCACCCGCTCACCTTTTCGGGTTTTAAAAAGCACTCCCTTGCTCAGAAATGTTCAGTGGCATCCCTACAGCTATTAAAATCCAGTCTGAAGTTCCTTTCATTTAAATCCTGCATACTGTTATCCATCCTAACTCTTCAGCTCTTCCTTTGATTTTTCTTGGGTATGAATCCTAGTCTATGTTCCTGTCAGGGTGATTCACCATTTTCTTTTTGTTGCATAGGTTTCATTTATGCTGTTTTTCCTAGAACAGTGTTGGCTAATAGCAATGGGATGTGAATCACATGTGTAAATTTGTTTCCTTTTACCCATATTTTAAAAAGTAAAAACAAAAATTGATGAAGCAAAGTCTTTTATTTCCTTTTTTTTTCCCTTCCCCCTTTTCAGTACATGGTCTTGAATCCATGGCTAAACAAAGGGCTAAAAAAACACTGAGCTTCACCCCAGCCTCCTTGTTTTATTTATTTAATTTTTTTTTTAATTTTTATTTATTTTTTTTTGCACGCTACTGGGGATTGAACCCAGGGCCTCATGCTTGCATGCTTTGCAAGTGAGGCACCACTGAGCTGCACTCTCAGCCCTTTTTTTTTTTTTTTTTTTTTTTCACTTTTTGAGGCAGGGTTTCGCTAAATTACGCAGACTGCCTCTGGTCTTGAACTTGCTATCCTTCTGCCTCCGCCTCCCAAGCCTCTGGGATTACAGGAGTGCACCACCACACCTAGCTCCCTTGCATTATTTATTTACTTTGTTTTATTGTTTGTTTTTGGAGACTGAGCCTCACTATGTAGTCCAGGCTGGCCTTAAACTTTTGGTTACCTTCCTGCCTCTTCCTCCTGAGTCACAGGAATTACAAACATACTCTACCATGACCAGTTTTGAAGTTTTGAGTGCTGGGATTACAAGCATGCACACCACACCCAACTCCCTTTTTTGATTTTGAGACAGGGTCTAGATAAGTTGAGTAGGGTGCTTCTATCTCCAAACTCAGGATCCTCCGCCTTCAGCTCCTGAGTTGTTGGAATTACGGGCGTATGCCCAGGTGCCTAGCTTTTGAAGTGAGTTTAACACATTTAGCCTAAGATACTGGCATTTCAACATATAATCAATATAAAAGCTTTTTGAGGTTTTGAGATATTTTGCATACCGAATGCACTGTGTGTGTTGTTGTTAGTTGCCATCGAGTCCGTATCTGACTCATAGCCACCCTCATAGGGTTTTCAATGGCTGACTGTTTCGGGATTGCCTTGGGAGTGGATTGCCAGGTCCTCCCATTTTTGCGGTGCTGGAAATTGAACTCTGGGACCTCAGAGACTGCAGCGCAGCACTCTACTAACTGAGCTAAATCCCAGCACCGCGTACTCATAACCATATATGGGTAGTAGCTACCTATTATATGGCACAGGCCTAGAATGTTCCTAACTCTCCTCTGTGGAAATTCTGTGCTTTCCAAAGCTTGCATTTCAATTCCGTGAGCCATTCTCAGTCCTCATCAGTCTCTTTTGAATTCGTCTATGAATTCATAGCAGTCATTTTGACACTTATACTACATGCCTTGTGTAGTTGTTTCTTATGTTATTTCTACTCATTATTGAAGTCCCTACTCTATTTAATGACTGCGTAATGTATAGAGATTCAACTAAATTGAGGACCAATAGGTACAAACTTTTTTTGCCTATTTAAACTTTTGTGTGTGTGTGTGGTACTGGGGGTTGAACCCAGGGCCTTGCACCTGCATGCTTTGCAAGTGCTGGACCACTGAACTGCGCCCCCAGCCCATGTTTTTTACTTTTTGAGACAGGGTCTCACTAAGTTATGCAGACTGACTCTGGTCTCTAACTTGTGATCCTCCTACCTCCCAAGCTGCTGGGATTACAGGCGTGTGCCACCGTGCTTGGCTAAACTTTTATTTTTTAAATCTGGGTACCACTCTTGGCTCTTACCTCTCCTTTATCCTCCACATTGGATTAATATTTCTCCTGTCTTTTGTATTTTGAGTCTTTACCCACTGCTCTTGCCATAAGCCAAGGTATTGCCTGCCTAGGTTGCTGCAACAGTATCCTAAACTGGTCTTCCAGACTATAGTTTTATTCCACCTACCCCCTTACTTGATTCTCCATAGAGCAGCATACTGATCTTTTCTAAAAAACAAATCTGTCATTTAGTTTCAGTGTTTAACAGCCCCATAATTCTTAAGTTAAAATCTAAATTAAATCAGCATGGCTTATGAGGCTTGAAGGATGAGTAGTGGAACAGACAGAAGGGCACTGTGTGTCAGGCCTATGAAGGAGATTGTCTAAAGGCCTGGGAAGGGAAATAAAAATTAAGGAATTTGTAGTTCTAGGAAATAAGAGTTTAGAGCACTAAGTTCAGGGTTGTACACTGAAGGACTTTTTAAATTTTTATTTATGTATTTTTTGGATACAGCATCTCGCCAGATAGCCCAGGCTGCCCTGGAACTCACTATGGAGTCCAGGCTGGACTCAAACTTGCAGTACACCTGCTTTACCCTCCCGAGTGCTGAGATTATAGGTGTGTGCCACTGCACCCACCTCTGAAGGGCTTTTGAAACTTTGTAGTTTTTTGGTTGGCAGTGGTTTTTTTTTTTGCAGTGCTAGGGATTTGAACCCATGACCTCATCCATGCTGGGCAAGTGCTTCACCACTGACCTACACCCCTAGATCTCTCTTTAACTTTGAGATATGGTTTCACTAGTTAGCACAAGCTTCCACTTGTCTCAGGCTCACTATCCTGTGTCAGCCTCCGAGGTTGCTGGGATTGTGAGCAAACACCACCTACCACAAACCTTTTTAATAAGTCTAAACATTAGGAGTGGGGATAGGGGTTTAGCTCAGTTGGTAGAGTGCTTGCTCTGTGTGCTCTGAAGCACTGAGTTTAATCCCTAGCACTGCAGAAACAGGAGGACATAGCAGCCCACTCCAAAACAATCAGCCGTTGAAACCCCTATGAATAGTAGAGAAGCAGTGACATAGTATCGGGCATGGCAAAGTGTCGGTTCTGTTGTACATTAGGGTCGCTGTGAGTCCGACTCACAACAAACATTAGTGGGAATAGGGTTCATCCTCTAAATTAGATGTCATACAGTGGCAACTATTACAGTGAATTGCAACTAGTGTTAACCAAGAATAAAATTTAGCCTGGTTGAGAAAAAAGAAAAATTACATTTATTTGGGGCTAATTAGGATTGCTATGAAAAGGTCATTGGTATGACAAAATTCTATCATGCAATCTCCAACATCATTTCTATCACCAAGGCCATATTTTCTGACTGCTGAGCCACCTTCTTTGTTTTCAACTTTTGCATTCCATTCACCAGTAATTATCAGTGCATCCTGATTGCATGTTCAGTCTACTTCAGATTGCAGAAGCTGGTAGAAATCTTCCCTATCTTCATTTGTGGCCTTAGTGGTGGGTGCGTAAATTTGAATAATAGTCATATTAACTGTCCTGCCTTGTAGGTGTATGGATATTATTCTACCACTGAATAGTACTTCAGGATAGATCTTGAGATGTCTTTTTTGGTGATGAATACAACCTTGTTTCTCATTAATCTGTCATTCCTGGCATATTGGACCATGTGATTATCTGATTCAAAATGGCCCATGCCAGTACATTTTAGTTTACTAATGCCTAGAATGTCAATGTTTATGCATTTCATTTCCCTTTGGGCAATTTCTAATATTCCTAGGGTCCCAAGTGATTTGTGATTATGATATCTGTGTGCTTGGCAGCACCTCCCATCTGAACATCGAGGCCAGACCGGACAGGAGGTGTTTGCCCCATGTAGAGATGGCACCCGAACAAGGAACCCTGCAAAACTTGTTTGGGTTTTTCTCTGCCCTTGAACGTAGAGAGAGACAACAAAGAGCTACTTTCAGTCCCCACAAGACAAAAGCACCTGAGGCTTTTCCTTTCTCCCCCTTCTCTCTCCTCGGTTCCCAAGGGCCACAGGAGTCCATGCCCCTCACCTGAGGGTCCCTAGTGACTTGTGATTAAGATATCTGTGTGCACAGTGGCCCATCCAGGCCAGACCAGGAGGTGTGTGCCCCACATAGAGGCACATTCCATGTTTCTGTTATTAATGGATATTTACAGTTGTTCTTCCTCATTTTGAGTAATGCCATACCAGTAAATGGAGGTCGCTGGGGCTTTAGTCCATTTCTCTTATTAAGGTAGACTCTAGTTTGAGGAGGCAACTCTTACCTAGTAGTCCTTTGAATGTCTTCCAACCCAGGGGACTCATTTTCCAGCACTATATTTATCAGTGTTTCTCTGCTATTCACAGGGTTTTCAATCCCTAATTGTTTCAGGGGTGGGTTGCCAGGTCCTCCTCCCTAGTCTATCTTAGTCTGGATGCTCAGCTGAAACTTATCTACCAGTGGTGACCTTGCTGGTCTCTGTAATACTAGTGGCATAGCTTTCAACCTCATAGCAACACACTAGCCCCCACAAACTAACATATTGAAGACAAAGGTGCGCCTGACTCATGGTATTTTTAGTCGCATCATATGGTTGTGAAAGCTGGACATTGAACAGAGAAGACAGGAGAAGAATTAATGCTTTTTAATTATGGTGCTGGAGACGATTATTGACGATTCCATGGACTGCCAAAAGTACCAACAGGTCTGTCCTAGAAGAAGTGCAACCAGAGTGCTCCTTGGAAGCAAGGATGGCTAGGCTGCCTCTTTCATATTTCGGACATGTAGTCAGGAGGGACCAATCCCTGGAGAAGGACATCATGTTTGGGAGAGTGGCAGGTCAATGAAAAAAGGAAAACCCTCCACTAGATGGATTGACAGAGTGTCTGTGATAGTGGGCTTAAACATAAATAAGGTTGTGTGCCTGGCACAGAATTGGGGAGTGTTTCGATCTGCTGTATGTAGGGTTGCTGAGTCGGACCTGACTTGATGGCTGACGCCTAACAGCAACAAGAGTTAGGATTGCAGTCCAGGAGATGCAAAATCAACTAGCCTTGAATTGTGTTTTAAGTTTTTATAAAATGAAACCTAAATAGCTTTAAACCACAAGAGGGGTTAATTATATCACTTGATAAGAAATATCATTGATGCTGCCTAATGTTAAGCTGCCTTGTAAGAAAGAGATTAGGTGTACTTAGTTTCTGGGTAGTTTTCGGGAAGAGGTTTGACGTAAGAAGGTCAGTGCAGGTTATCTGATGTTTCAGGAAAATGGATTGGTCCAGTCCAAAGGTCAAATCACATACTGGAGGCGAAATTTCAGCTCAGTTTATAAGTGGGCTTGCATGTGAATGTGTCTGAAACCTGTTCCAGCAATGCATGACCTCCTGGTTCCATTTTACGTGCCCTGAACCATGATACCTATTTGATTTTCTACCTTGACAATTTGTTCAGTGGTTACCTCCACTAGCTTGTGATTTGATCCCTGTCCAGCTCTTCTGCCTTGTTTCCTGTTGTTCCTTTCTACTGCCTAGCTGCTTTCCCCATTTATCCCCTTGTTCAGCAGTAATGTACACGTAGAGTACTAAATGCTCCACCTGTGCTGAAGTTCATCTGTACACCCTATCACCACCTAGTCTCACCACCAACAACTACTCTTCTTCCTACTGATTAAATTTTGATCATTTTCCAGATTTCACCCTAAGTTTTACTTCATTCTAGACTTTCTCTGCGGTCTACACCATGTTGGGTGGCACTGTAATGAATGTGTGGTCCTATCACCTGTATTTGTTGTACTGTACTCTTTATAATACCTTATTTAATATCGGCTTCCATCAGACTCATATCACAGATAATGCCCACAGTACCTGGCACAAGGATACCCTGGAAAAATAATGAGGATTGTGTTCTAGTAGCATGAGGGATCATTTCCCCTTCTTTGGAAATATTAAATCCTTAAACTTCTGCTGCCTTTGATCCTTATCTAATATTAATTCATTCTTTCTTTCTTCCTTCATTTATTTTTGCATTTCTTGAGAGTTGAGCCCAGGGTCTCGCATATCCTTTGCAAACACTTAACCACTGGCTGCATACACCCTGAGCCTATTTTAAAATTTTTTTATGTTGAAACAGAATATTGCTAAGTTAAACAGGCTGTCTATCGCCTTAAATTTGCCATACCCTGCCTCAGCCTCCCTAGTCACTGGAATTACAGGTATGCACCACTGTGTCCAACTATCTAATATTCTTCCTAATGAGTAAGGTCTATTATTGCTTTTTAGGTCTTGGATACAGTTTCCTATATTATTAGTGTAAAGAAAGAGTAATGGGGAAAGGGTTAAGAAATAGAAAAAGGTTCTTCCAAATGGGCTAACTTAAAAGTGAATGGAAGCCGGGCATGATAGTACCTGCGTGTAATCCCAGACTCAGGCAGCAGGATCGCAAATTTGAGGCCAGAGGCAGCCTGTGTAATTTAACTAGACAAAAACTTTAAAAACAGACTTGCAGTATAGCCCAGTACTCGCAAAGTATGCGCAAGGCCCTGGGTTCAAATTCCAAGTACTGCCAAAAAAAAAAAAAAGTGAATGGAAGGAGCAAGGCATTGTACTGCACACATGTGATCCCGTGACTAGGGAGGCTAAGGTTGGAAGATAGCAAGTCTAAGGGCAGAGGTAGCCTGTGGTAACATATCCAAGACCCTGTCTCAAAAAAATTACAAAAAGGGTACTTACAGTGCAGCTCAGTGGTAGAAAAGTAAATGGAGGGGAACCAGGGATATGGATCCATGCTTACACAAAACCCTGGATTCGATCCTGAACACCATGTTAAAAAAAGAAAAACAATTTAAAAAAAATTTTAAGTGAATGGAAGAGCTTCTTGCATATTCACTTGAAATCAAGAAACTTGTCAGGTGCATGTCACACGCCTGTAATCACAGCTACTCAGGAGATTGAAGCAGAAAGGTCACAGATTTGAGGCCAGTGGCAGCCCATGTAACTTAGTGAGAACTTGTTTCAAAAATAAAAAATGAAAGGAGGACTAGGAGTGCAGCTCAATGGTGAAATGCTTACCTACCATGCATGAGACCCTTGAAAGCAAAAGTCAGAAAACACAGCATTTTCTTCTGACAAACTAGTTTTGTATTGTGGCTATGTATATAAGAATACTAATATAGTTACATTAGTTTTAATGTATCTTAATTCTGTTTTAGTTCAGAGATTGGTCGATAGTGGAAAGAGCACAGGGTTTGATATCAGAAGACTTGTTAGGTGCCTTCGAGTCGGTATCCAACTCATAGCAACCCTACGCACAACAGGCGAAACACTATTGTCAGTGCTTCTTTGCTGTTTATAGGGTTTTCAGTGGTGGATGGATTTTTGGGAGTAGGTTGCCGGGTCTGGCTCCTAAGCCTATAACACCTGGTGTTCCCAGGCGGTCTCCCATCTAAGTACTAACCAGGCCCAACCCTGCTTAGCTTCTGAGATCTGACAGTATCGGATGCCACAGGGCTATGACTGCAGGCATCAGAAGACTTGTTGTTGTTGTTAGGTGCCGTTGAGTCAAGTTTTACTCTTAGAGACCCTATGTATAGCAGATCAAAACACTTCCCGATTCTTAACAGGCACACGATCTTATTTATGTTTAAGCCCATTATTGCAGACACTGTGTCAGTCCATCTGGTGGAGGGTTTTCGTTTTTTTTTGTTGTTGTTGTTGACCTGCCACTCTCCCAAACATGTCTTTCTCCAGAGATTGATCTCTCCTGACTACATGTCTGAAATATGTAAGACTTAGGATATACTAAATGCATAACCTCAATCTTTTTGAGTTGTTAGTTGTTGTTAGGTGGTGGTGAGTCAGGTCCAACTCATGGCAACCCTTTGTATAACCGCACAAAATACTACCCAACACTGTTCCATACATGGTCTTTTTTTTTTAATGTTGAAGCTCATTGTAACAGCCACTGTTTCTTCTCATTTTAAGTAGTGCCACATCATCAAATGGAGGTCCCAGCAGCTTTACCCTATTCCTATTATTAAGGTTGACTCTACTTTGAGGAGGCAACTCTTCTCTAGTAGTCTTAAATAAATGCCTTCCATCTAGGAGGCTCATTTTCCAGCACTATATTTGACAGTGCTCCTCTTCTATTCATAGGGTTTTCAATGGCTAATTGTTTCGGGAGTGGACTATTGGGTCCTTCTTCTATCTAGTCTGTCATAGTTTGAAAGCTCAGCTGAAACCTGTCCACCATGGATGTCCCTGCTGATATCTGAAATGCTAGTCTCATATCTTTCAGCATCACAGCAACACGCAAGCCCCCATAGCACATGGGGGAGTTTCCTAGTCTCCATAAATATATATATATATATATATATATATAAAAAATTTGACTTCATAAAATCATGTGACAATACGTGAGAAAAAACCTTAATAATATAATTCTGTGCAGCTGATTTAATTTTCATTAAGATTTTTACTTAATCACTCTATATTCACTGCTCAATCATTGTTAATGACTTAGTCTTTACTATTCAGGAAAATTTTCTGAAATCTGATACAATTCTATTTTATTTCCACAGTACTGAACATTGGTAAAAAACTCTATGAGGGTAAAACAAAAGAAGTCTATGAATTGTTAGATAATCCAGGAAAAGTCCTTCTGCAGTCCAAGGATCAGATTACAGCAGGAAATGCAGCTAGAAAGAATCACATGGAAGGAAAAGCTGCAATCTCCAATAAAATTACCAGTTGTATTTTTCAGTTGTTACAGGAAGCAGGTAAGTTTTTCCCTACTTAGCCTCCTCCCCTTTATCGATCTTTCTCTGTCTGTCTCTCACTTTCTCATAATGATCCTTTTCATGGGTAAATTAAACATGTTACATACCAGTTATATTTTTTAGCTGCTACAGAAAGCAGGTAAGTGACTCCTTCACAACCTCTTTTGCTTTCTCTCTTGTGTGTGTGCCTGTGCTTGGCGCGCGCGCGCGCGCGCGCACTCCCTCTCGCTCTCTCGCTCTCTCGCTCTCTCGCTCTCTCGCTCTCTCTCTCTCTCTCTCTCTCTCTCTGATATCCTTCATGGGGAATATAGTGTTATTTGGATTAATGACTTCTTGTTTGGAAATGTGTCTCAAGGTCTGTTAATTAAAATGAAGCCAAGAGGTTTTTTTGGAGTCAAGTCTTGCTTTGTATCCTAGCCTGATGTTCAACTGACTTCATGGCCCAGGCTGTCTTCAAGTTCTCGATCCTCTTGCCTCTGCCTCTGGGGGTAGGTGAGTGCTAGGTTTATAAGCATGTTCACCACCACATGCAGCTTAAGCCAAGAACTCTTAAAATTTTCACTATAACTCTTATTATTTGCAAAAGGTAGTATCATTTAATTAAAAGAAACTTTGAGGTTTTGCTATAATTTTTATTAGGCACATATATCCCCTTTACAACTTCTCTCTCCAAAGCTAGCTTTAATCTTAAGGAACTTAACTATGAAGGAAGCTATCTTGGTGTTGAGGAGCTGTAATTACTGAATTGAAATTTATTCCCCGAAATGCTACACAGTTCTTTGTTCTGCCTCTTGGAGACAATGCCTCATTTGAATTCCTTCTTGAAAATCCTGAAAAATATTTGAAGATAGCAGCTGTACCTTCTCATCTTGCCATTCTCCGAGTGAGAGAATTGAATTAGATCAAGGATCTCCAGAGTGTCCTCCTACTTAAAAACTGAAGGAAGACTCCATTTGCAATAGAAAAGTTAAAAGACCAAATTAAGATCGGACTATTTTGGAGCAAAGGAAGGAGAATTAGGATCATAATTTTTCCTGCAGGATTCAGCAGCTGCTGGTTGTTCTGTAGTGTATAAAATATCATCTGGTAAGATTTGAGCTCTTTTCTGTATGGTATAAGAGGTTTCATTGCCTTGGTTTACTCCATGTTTACAGCATTAGATTCCTTCTATAAAAGGTTTGTTCTTTGTTCCCTGCCAGTTCTAATTTTATGATTTTATATCTTTCTTTGTTGACTTCCAGTAGTCCTAATTGCCGTTTGATTTCTTTGAGTTTTCAGTAAGCCCAAATCCAAAGGGAGATTTAATACCAGTACCACCAAATTTGTTTCTAGTCAAGACAGATGTGGCCGGCCTTCTACAAAATAACAAGATACTTCAAGTCAAATCAATTTTGTCACTACATTTCTGGAGTCATTTTGCCTCTTCTAAAGTGTCCTCGGGGCTGGGATTTAGCTCAGTGGGTAGAGCGCTGCACTGCTGTCTCTGAGATCCCAAGTTCAATTCCCAGCACTGCAAAAATGGGAGAAGGGCCTGGCAACCCACTCCCAAGGCAATCCCGAAACTGTCAGCCATTGAAAACCCTATGAGGGTCACTATGAGTCGGATACCGACTCGACGGAACCTAACAACAACAACAATAACAACAAAGTATCCTCATTCACATTTTAAGTTGTTGTTGTTGGGTGCCATTGGGTCTGACTCATAGTGACCCTAGTAAGGTTTTCAATGGCTGATTGTTTCAGGATTGCTTCAGGAGTGGATTACTATATCCTTCTCCCATTTTTGCAGTGCTGGTAATCAAACCTGGGTCCTCAGAGAATGTGGAGCCGCACTCTACCAACTGAGCTAAACCCTAGCTCCCATTTTAGGTTATTATGAGGCACCTAACAATGACATGGGAGAAGGACCTGGCAATCCACTCCCAAGGCAATCCCGAAACAGTCAGCCATTGAAAACCCTATGAGGGTCGCTATGAGTTGGATACCGTCTCGACGGCACCTAACAACAACAAACAATGACATATATATATATTTATATATACACACACAAACACACATATACAATTTTAAGTAGGCCTTCAAACCTGTGAAAACTTGGGTTCAAATTTGGGTTTGGGTTCAATATGCTAAAGTGTAGAAGGTTTGTGTTTGGGTTTAAATCCTAAGTGTAGGTCGCAGGGGTTCAAATTGAACCCAAAACCTGAACTTAGTGAAAAATTGGGTTCGGGTTCAGCTTTAATGTTATTGTTGTTTGTTTGGGGTTTGGGGGGAGTATTTGTTTTTATTTTATATCAACTATTTAAAAAAAAATTTTTAATTTGAAATAATCTCACTCATCTAGCTACATGTACGATTAACATTTTAAACCTGAGCCTGAACCAAACCCACACCCTCTAAATTTTAACATATTGAACCTGCACCCAAACCTGAACACAATTTTCATGGGTTTGAAGCCCTGCTTTTAAGTAGTAAAATGTACTAGCTTTTATTGGTTCTTCAGTAAGAGACTATTTTAGTGTATTTTCTGGGGCTTTAAGATAAGTGAATTGTGATAAGTGATTGAGTTGATTTTGTCTAAGACTTTTCCTGTTTTAACTCTTAAAGTTCTGTGCATGGGGGAACTGGAAAAGTTGGTCACCCTAAATGAAGTACTCTAGTAATTATTTTTAAACATTTTATTTGCCATACTTATCTAAAACTTCATTGGTTCACAAGAAATGTTGAAAGATTTTCCACATTGTGTACATATGTATTAGTCCATTTTCCATTACTATAACAAAATACTTGAGGTAACTGTAAGTAGCTTGCCTTAAGTTCCACCTCTTGAAGATTACTCCATCTCTCAACATCCTTACACTGAGGACTAAGCTGCCAACAAATGAACTCGCAGGGGACACTCAACCATATCCAAAGTGTAGCAGCCTAAGTACAGTACTGTAAAATTAAGAAAAGTCAAACTTTTCAAAAATTCTCAAATAGTGTTGGGGGCCATATTAGGAATTCCATCAAGCCTCATATAATCTTCACTCACTAGTAGTTAAGTAAATAACATAGCTAGCTGGCCACCAGTGATCAGTCTAAAACTTCTTTATAATCAAGGTTATGTTCTAAATTAAGGTATTTGTAGAAATTAGAATAGAAAAAGCACTGGAATAAGAACTAGAAAATCAAGATGTTTGCTCAATTTCACTCATAAATAATCTATAAAGAACTGTACAAATAGGTAATACTATTTTTGCATGGAAATAATAGTGTTACCACATTTTGGACCTAAGTTATAGAGTTTATGGATCAGGTCTCATTACTTAGAAATAAAAATCTAGCTGGGTGTAGTATTGCATGCCTGTAATCCCTGAACTCAAGAGGCTACGTGGGAGGTTCTCAGGTTTGAGACCAATCTGAGCTATGTAGTAAGACCCTGTCTCCAAAAATCAAAAAAATAGGGGAATAATAACCTAATCTTTACAATGATGATTTAAGTCCCATTTGTCTCACAGAAGCTCACTATAGTTACATTTAAGTGTGATAATAGTGATATCGAGTAACAGTGGCCAGACCAAGGGTTCTCAGACCACAGATCAGTACCAGTTTAGGAGCCAGGCCACACAGCTAGAGGTAAGTTCTAGGTGAGCAGGTGAAGTTTCATCTATATTTATAGCTATTCCTCATCACTTCAGTCACCCCCAAACCATACCACCACCTCCCACTCCAAACCATAGAGTTTTTTCCAAACCATTTTTCCAAACCATGGAAAAATTGCCTTCCGTGAAACCAGTCCCTGGTGCCGACAAGGTTGAGGACCTCTGGCCAAACTGACAGGGCATGTGGGTAGCTTTAAAAGAGGGACAGCTGTAGGAACATGTGAGCTGATTAGCTATCATATGTAGTCCTAGTAATTCAAATTACATTATATAAATGACAGGCACATTTTTTAGTAACTTTGAAGGGAGTTTGGAGCAGGGCTTCAAACTTGCAAAAAATTGGTTTCAGGTTCATGTATGGGTTCAAAATGTTAAAATGTAGAGGGTTCAGGTTTGGGTCAGGTTTAAAATTTTAATCCAATATGTGGTTAGACAAATTTTTAAAATTTTTTTTCAGTTTTTATGTATAATAAAATAGCTAATGATACAGAAAAAAAAGCCATTAAAAGCTGAACCTGAACCAATCTTTCACTAAATTTCGGTTCAGGAAATTTTTTTTTCTCTCCCTTTATTGGTAAGTGTTGGTGAGGTATAGAGTAATACAGCATTGGCTTTTTCCATAAATTTTGTAACTATTACATCACTTTTGGTTACACTTTTATCTACATAAAGGTTTATGAAACCTTTTGACTAATATGTAGTAGAACTCATGTGCATATTTGGGTTATATACCCCTATTTTTCCTGTGTACTCATGAAGTTATGTCATTTACATTGAGATTATCCTCTCTCCTTTTGTCCCTCTGCATTGATTTTCCTCCCCATCCTACCTTCTGTAATCTTTGCTACTCTTTGCTAGTTCCCTCGCTTCAGAAAAATTTTTAAAAATGCTTAAATCTGAATCCATTTTTTTGCTTATATAAAGCCCTGGTTTTGAGTTTTATACACAACTCATAAATGGTGAGAACTTTTTTCTCACCTATGCAGTCATGGAGTTTGCTTTAATGATTTGCATTTGTATTAGAAGCCATCATGTCATGTAAACCTCATTTTGTTTTTATTTTTTTTTTCCTGTATGGAGATCATTACCATAATTTGACTGTGTGCTCTTGGTTCTCTGATAAGTGGGGGAGGATTTTCCTATCAGTAAAAATAATTTGTTTAAAAATACAGTTGGATACTAGTCAAGCATGGTAGACACATGAACAAATATGACTAACCACAAACAAACTTAAGAAAGAGGAGCTCTTGAAGCCAGGCAACATGTAGTTTCTGCCCCAAGTTAGGAATTGTACATATAATATAAATCACCTGGCTGCACATGAGCCCAATCATTCATTAACGGTTAAAATGAAGATTTTGACTCCTTCCACTCCTCCCTGGATTGGTGTTTATTTGTCATACCACAATTTTTTTTCCTTCTTGCAGTTGAATCTTACTTATCAGACAAAAAAGGAATGCAGAGAAAAGAGGGCAACTTTGGAACTATACAGGGCATTCACGCCCAGACTCCATTACTGATTGGCATCATGACCTAGCACATGAAAGCACTTAACTTCTTTGAATCTGTGCTTCTTTCACTGTGAAATGTAGATAATACCTACCTCGGAAATTTTATTTATGGTTAAATGAAACGAAATTTCCTTCACATATAGATACATATAATCACAGATTCACACTTCTTTCCTGATTAAAAAAATCTTAAATTAGAGGATTAGATTGGGATTAGAGGTACTAACATGGCAGGCTGAAAATGATCATAATTATGTCAAACCCATGCAGATTTTCAAGAGATGTCTTAATTGATGTTAATACTACAGCATTACTTTGTGCTATGATATAATAGCAGCTCCAGAAGAGGCAGAATAACTAATGGAAACAGGCTGGAAATGTAGGCTTTGCCTAGTACTAAATACTGTCTTCCTTATTGGATGTTGTTAGTTGTGTTGTTAGTTGGGTCCATCTCATAGCGACCTTATTACAACAAAAATAAATACCCAACACACTGTGCCATCCCCAGCACTATGTCAGTGCTTCTCTGGTATTCATAATGTTTTTGATGGCTAATTATTTCACAAGTGGGCAGCCAGGTCCATCTCCCAAGCCTACAACACCTGATATTTCCAGATGGTCTCTCATCCAAGTACCAACTGGTACTTGGGCCTACCTTGCTTAGCTTCTGAGATCTGACAAGATTGATGATAGGGCGGTATGGCAGCAGACTACTGAACGTTAGAAGGGTTAAGCAAACCAAAAAAAAAAAAGTATTTACAATGCTTAGAATAAAACCCGCCGTGAAGTAGGTTCTTTATACTTATTTAAATTG
The DNA here is from genome assembly GCA_007922755.1 of Pedetes capensis. Classification (NCBI taxonomy): domain Eukaryota; kingdom Metazoa; phylum Chordata; class Mammalia; order Rodentia; family Pedetidae; genus Pedetes; species Pedetes capensis. The sequence continues at coordinate 76,794 of VMDO01002244.1, forward strand.
TGATATACATAAATTTTAACATTTAGCCATTTTTAATATCATTTGACCATTTGTAAGTCTCCATTTCAGTGGCATTTCTATTAATAGTGCTGTGTACTTATCTCACTACTTATTTCCAGAAATTTTTATCATCCTAAACAGAAACTCTGTGCCATTAAATAAAAGCTGTCAAGCCAGATGCCATGGCATGGGTGTGTAATCTCAGCTGATCAGGAGGCTGAGGTAGGAGGGATCACAAGTTTAACGCTAGAAGCAGTGTGTACAACTTAGTGAGACCCTGTCTCATAATAAAAATAAATAAGTAAATAAAGGGATTGGTTGCAATTCAGTGGTAAACCATGTGCAAGGCCCTAGGTTTAACTACCCTTCAGTATTGTCAAAACAAAAAACTCTTCATTCCTCCTTCCCTTCAGCAACTTTTAACCCCGCTTCCAGCCCTATAAACTTGCCTATTCCAGATGCCTCATGTATAAGTGGAATCATAAAAGTATTTGTCTTTCATTTCTGATTTATTTCATTTAGAAGTATTTTCAAGATTCATTCATATTACAACATGATTGTCAGGAATTTGATTCCCTCTTATGGCTGGATAACCCCTTATATGTATATATTACATTTTGTTTATTCATTCATCTCTTAATGGCCATTTGTCTTGTCCTCTTTTTGGGCATTGTGACAAATGCTACTGTGTGAACATTGGAGAATAAGTATGTTTGAGTCTCTCCTTCCAATTGTAGAGGGTATCAACCTAGAATTAGAATTGCTAGGTCATGATGTATATTAACTATTATCAGAGAGGTTGTTATTTTCCAAAGTTGCCACATAAGATAGTCTTTATCTCAAACATCACAAGTCAGCTCTTGATCTTAGTTTTCTAGTAATAGTCTGAATTAGAGAAGGAAATGGAAGGACACATATTTTCTCTGCTCTTGGCCAAAGTAGCTGCTGTGTTTCTGGTGCTATCTGATGGAATTATTTTATTTATTTATTTGCAGTACTTGGGGGTTGAACCCAGGACCTCACACATACTTTATAAGCACTCTATTGGGTTGCACCCGCAGCCTATTTTCATTTATTTTTTCTTTTGAGTCACAGTCTCACTAAGTTATGCAGGTTCCCTCTGACCTTGAGCTCAATCTTCCTGCCTCTACCTCCCAAGTTGCTGGGATTACAGATAAGTGCCACCATGTCCAGTTGGATGCTTTTTTCATGGGTTATTTATACACTAAAAGAAAAAGACTATTTCTGATTGTGATAGTAATCAATAAGGTCTATATAATACTTCTTGTTAGGTGCCATCAAGTTGGGTCCGACTCATAGCAACCCTATGTACAACAGATGAAACACTCCCTGACTCAGTGCCATGCCTGGCAATGTTGTCAGTGCTTCTCTGCCATTCATAGGATTTTCAGTGGCTGATTGTTTTTGGGAGTGGGCTGCCAGGTCCTTCTCCCAAGCTAATAGGCACTGGGTGTTCCTAGGGAGTCTCCCATCCAAGTACTAACCAGGCCTGACCCTGCTTAGCTTCCAAGATCTGATGATATTGGATGCCAGTGGCCTAATACTAAACTGTAGAATATAAGAATTCTATAATCAGCCGGGCATGGTGGCGCATGCCTGTAATCCCAGCGGCTCGGGAGGCGGAGGCAGGAGGATCACAAGTTGGAGACCAGAGGCAGACTGCGTAATTTGGCAAGACCCTGTCTCAAAAAAGTAAAAAAAAAAAGGGGGGGGGGGTGGCTAGAAATGCTGCTCAGTGGTCCAGCACTTGGAAAGCACGAAAGCATGAGACCCTGGGTTTAACCCCCAGTATCACAAAACAAAACAGGTTGAATTTAAGAGCTAATTTATTGAATAATTTATGTGCCTTGTGCAAAGTTAGGTTCCCACTGGCAGAGGAAATACTCAAATATTGTTGAATGAGTGAATAGTGAACATTGTGGAACCAAAGATTTCTGGCCCACTATGAACTTTGCCATGCAACATTAAATGAAATACTTTGATAAGTAATCGAAGTCATTTATAATTTTGTTTTTCTACTTTCATTTTTTTTAAAACCACATTTATTTTTAATAGAGGTTTTTTTGTTTCTTTCTTGTAAAGAATAGGATTTTAGCTGGGTGTGATGGCTCACACCTGTAATCCCCAGTGGCTGGGGAGGGGGAGGCAAGAGGATCATAGGTTTGAGGCCAGAGCAGCCTGTATAACTTAGCGAGACCCCATCTCAAGATAAAAAACAAGAAAGGGGCCTGGGGTGCAGCTCCATAGTAGAGTGCTTGCAAAAATATGCAGGACACCCTGGGTTTAACATCCAATTACTAAGAAAAAAAAGAATTTTATTGTTCCTTAGATCTATTTTCAATGCTTTTTTTTTTTTTTTAACTTTTGTCATCAATATATAGGTATCAGAACTGCTTTCACCAGAAAGTGTGGGGAGACAGCTTTCATTGCACCCCAGTGTGAAATGATTCCAATTGAATGGGTTTGCAGAAGAATAGCCACTGGTTCTTTTCTCAAAAGAAATCCAGGTGTCAAAGAAGGATATAAGTTTTACCCACCTAAAGTGGAGATGTTTTTCAAGGTAATTAATTTATGCTTGTATGTCTAAGAGGTGTAAACTTATTGCAGCTTTTGATACTGCAAATGTCCTTTTACAAATTTATGTCAATAAAGTGCACTTCACTTAGCAATGATAAATCAGATTTGTGAAAGAATATTTGAAAATGTACTTACTTTTGGATGAGGTTGAATAACAAAATGGATATATTTAAGTTAATAGTAATTAGGAAGAAAAGTTAACTGTTAATTTAACCTGTTTTTAAAAATTATACCCTGGGCCAGGTGTTGTTGCACATGCCTATAATCCCAGCAACTTGGGAAGTTGAGGCCAGAGGTAGCCTGCACAATATACTAAGACTTTTTTTTTTTTTTTTTTTTTTTTTTTTTTAAATAAAAGGACTGAGAGTGCAGTTCAGTGGCAGAGTGCCTGTGTTCCCAGTACTGGGGAAAATGAAAAATTAGACTTTGGCATAATGACACACATCTATAATCCCAGCTCTTGGGAGGCTAAAGCAGGCAGATCACAATTTTGAGGCCAGCCTAAGCTACATAGCAAGACCCTGCCTCCAAAGAAAGAAAAAAAAAACTTTATGGTTGAAAACTTTCTGTATTCTAATACAGGAAAACATACTATCAATGTCTTTTATAAGTGAAAGTATATATAATAAGGATATAGGAATCAATGCTTATGAATTTTATAGGCTTGGTTTAAGCCACTTTACTCCTTTCATCTTCATTCCTTTTGTTAGACATAGATCTACTTGGGAACCAATGTCAGTGTTGCATTTTTAATCAGTAAGTTGCATAATTTATCTATATTGTAATTATATAAAGGGAGATCCATAATATGGCATGTAAAGTTAGAAACGGAATTACTTATTTTATTTTTTCACTAATCTTTCATTATCAAATAAATGTCACCAAAGACATAATTCTATGTAAATTCTTATCAAAAATGAGGTCAGGAGGTTATAAAACCTGCATTTTGGAAAGATTTGATTGACTGAAGTGTGTGTTGGTCTCCCTGTTATGTCTGGTGATTTACTGAGGAGAAATAATTACACAGGGAAGTTGTGTTTAAAGTGGCTTTTACAGAATAAATCCTTACAAATAGTTTATGATCTACAATAAGTTACTCATCTAAATACTTTTTTGAGACAGGGTCTAAGTAGCCCAGGCTGGCTTTAAACTTGCACTTTTCCTGCCTTAGCCTCCCGAAGTGCTATGATATGCCACCACATCTGGCTAATATTTTTCATTTTAAAGTAGTTATTGAAAGTAGACAAGTTAAAAATAATGGCTTTGAATTAAAAAGTATTATACCAAAACTTTTGAGAAAATAGGTATTTCTGAGGAATTCATGCTCAAGGAGGAAAAAAGACTTTAATTTTTCTCAAAAATTAGAGCTAGACGCAGTGGCACACATCGGAGACTTGGGAAGCAGAGACAGAAGGATCACAGTTTTGAGGTCAGAGGCAGCCTGCATTACTTAGTGAGACCATATCTCAAGATAAAAGAGTAAAAAGTGGGCTTGGGGGTGGCGGCAGCCCTGTTTGGAGCACTTGCAAAGCACGGATAAGTCCCTGGATTCAACCCGTCGTCATAGCAAAAAAAGAAAATCACCTCAAAAGTTCAAACTTTCTATATTTAATTGTACTGTCGTCCTTTATTCTCAGGATGATGCCAATAATGATCCACAGTGGTCTGAGGAGCAAATAATTGCTACAAAATTTTGCTTTGCTGGACTTGTTATAGGCCAAACTGAAGTTGATATCATGAGTCATGCTACACAAGCTATTTTTGAAATACTGGAGAAATCCTGGTTGCCTCAGAATTGTACACTGGTTGACATGAAGGTACAGATAAATAAAGCAAGATGATTTGAAAGTAATTATAATTGAGAAATTTCTTTAGTAGTGTGATTTTTAAAAACTTTTCCCTGGCAATGTGCTGTTTCTAGATTGAATTTGGTGTTGACGTAACCACGAAAGAAATTGTTCTTGCCGATGTTATTGATAATGATTCCTGGAGGCTCTGGCCATCAGGAGATCGGAGCCAGCAGAAAGACAAACAGGTAAGTAATGCATCTGGTGTTTTATCCTTTGTGAGATCAGGCTAAGGTAGAGGAGAAAGAAAAGGTGAGAGAAAAGGAAAAGGCAGTTATTCTTTATGATATGAACCTGATTTGTTGATTGCTATTTACTTTTAAAGGTAAATACTATATCTTGATACAATATCTTATTATATCTTGATATATCTTGATAACAGGAGTAGTGCATTAAGCTTATAAAGCAGATTTCCCATTTATTATTTTCCAAAAACTCAAAATAGTAACAGAGCAAGTGTTATCCTTGTTTGGCTATTTGAAAACTAAGGCTCTAAGGATAAGTATACTCAAAATTATAAGAATAAGTGGCAGATGTAGGACTTTACACCAAGTCCTCTGGATCTTATCTGGCTCTGTTTCTGCTCTTTCATAATAAAATTAGAGCATGATCCTTTTAATACATTAGAATTCTCAAGGCAGCTAATAGTACTTGCTAATATAGAAAGCACTTGATTTTAAATGAAAACTTTGCTATTCAGCTTTCTTTCGTTTAATTCATGAATTTATAGGCCAAAATGCATTTTCAGATATATTTCTTGCTGTACTAACTAGTCATAATCCCTGCTCAAAACTCAGAAAGGAAGTAGTTTCGGACAGCAAGAGATACTTGTTTTTTAAACTTACTTTCTTATTTTCTAGTCTTATCGTGACCTTAAAGAAGTAACACCAGAGGGGCTCCAGATGGTAAAGAAAAACTTTGAGTGGGTTGCAGAGAGAGTAGAGGTAATCTTTCTGTAATAAACCTGTGCTGTGTTATGTGTTTTTCTAAGAAAATCTTGTTTTGCTGGGTGTAGTGGCCTATACCTGTAATCCCAGCAACATGGGAGGCTGAGGCAGGAGAATCGCCAAGTTCGAGGCCACAGACAGCCGATTTAACTTAGCAAGACTCTGATTCAAAAAAATTAAAAATGGACAATGGGTGCAGCCCTATGTCAGAGCACTTGGAAAAGTATGTGAGAGGCTCTGGGTTCTACTTGCAAGAACCACCACCAAAAAAAAAAAAAAAAAAAAAAAGAGGAGAAGAAAAGAAAATCTTATTTCAAACCAGATCTGGTATTGCATGCACACCTGTAATCCCAGCTATTCGGGGGCTGGGGCAAGAGGACCTCAAGTTTGAGGCCAGCCTGGGCAATTTGCTGAGTGAGACCCTGTCTCAAAAAACAAACTCTTCATAATAAAATGTGGGAGAGTGCAATGCATCTCTCTTTTTCAGTGACTTTGAGAAGAATACCTTCACGAAATGTCCCAGCTAGACTATCTTTACTGATACACTTGAACTCCCTGCTGTTAAGCTAGCCAGTATACTTCTCCCAGATACTGGTGGGGAAACCTGGGATGTTGGCTCTTCTCTGTCCCTGTTGGAGAAAATTTATTTACTACCTACCTTTCCATTGATAACTCAGAATTCCAGTAGCATGGGATGAATGGAACTTCATGTAACTTTGTTCTCTTAACCCAAAAGTCTAACTCTCCAGTTCTTCCACTGTAACTTTAAAATGTCTTTTTTTTTTTTTTTTTTTCTGTACTGGGGGTTGAACCCAAGGTCTTGCGCTTGCATGCTTGCAAGTGCTGGACTACTGAGCTGCTTCCCCCAGCCCTTTTTTTTTTTACATTTTGAGACAGGGTTTCGCTAAGTTATGCAGACTGCCTCTGGTCTCGAACTTGCGATCCTCCTGCCTCTGCCTCCCGAGCCACTGGGATTACAGGCGTGCGCCACCGTGCCCAACTAAAATGTCACTTTAATTTTTAACGGTATTATTTTTATTATTGTTATAATTCCATGGAAGTTGAATGGGACTTGTGGTTATCCAAGGTTTTAGACCATTATTTCCATGGGAACATATATTTCAAATTCCCAGCAATCAATTTAACAAAGATTTGTAGCATAACCTATAAATGTGGCTGATTATCCCTTAAAACATCCATTAAACAGAATGTACTAAAGCCTTTGGGGATGAAATATTTTGTTATAGCTTCCTGAATATTAAAAGGTTTGAATATTTATACTTTTTATTATATTAGTAACATAATTTGTCTGATTAAAAGTTTAATCTGTGGCCAGACGCAGTGGCTCACACCTGTAATCCCAGTGACTCAGGAGGTAGAGGCAGGGGGATTGAAGGTTCAAGGCCAGAGGTAGCCTTTGAGACCGTGTCTCAATTTAAGTGAGATCCCATCTCAATTTTAAAAATAAAAAAGCCTAGGGGTGCATCATAGTGTTAGAGCACTTGCAAAGTATGCAAAAGGTCCTGGGTTCAGCCCCCTGATCCCACAGGAGAAAAATCCCAGCACCCAGAAGGTTGAGGCACAACAATCACAATTTCAATGGTTACATAGTGGGACCCTGTCTTTATGGAGGGGAGGTTGAGTCTCAGGATTGGCACATACTTTGCAAGTGTTCTACTACTGGGCTGTACCTCTAACCCTTTTTTTATTTTTTCATTTTGAAACAGGGTCTTGTTAATTTACACAGGCTGCCTCTTGACCTAGAACTTGCAATTCTCCTGCCTCAGCCTCTTGAGTTGCTAGGATTACAGGTATGCACCACAGCACCTGGCAAGACCCTATTTTTAAAAATATATATATATAGTAGTCTTATGTATTGGGGCTGGGATTTAGCTCAGTTGTTATAGCACTGCTCTGCAATCTCTGAGGTCCTGAGTTCGATTCCCAGCACCACAAAATGGGAGGAGGACGTGGCAACCCACTCCCAAGGCAATCCCGAAACAATCTGCCATTGGAAACCCTATGAGGGTCGCTATGAGACTCGACAGCACGTAACAACAACAACAAGTCTTTATTAAGTGTTAGGAAGACTATTTTTACCTTATATCGTTTTTTTTTAATAAATACTTTGTCATTTTGTTCTGTCTGTCTTCTAAATTTGGTCTATTAATAAAGAAAATATTTGGTCCAGATGTAATTTTGTTATAGACTACACTCTGTAAATTGGCTACTCTTGTAGTACTCATTCCAATATTTATCCATCATTGTCTTTTTGTTCTTTTTCGTATCCATGTTTTTCTTTTCCAGTTGCTGCTGAAATCAGAAAGTCAGTGCAGGGTTGTAGTACTGATGGGCTCTACTTCTGATCTCAGTCACTGTGAAAAAATAAAGAAAGCTTGTGGCAATTTTGGAATTCCATGTGAACTTCGGATAACATCTGCCCATAAAGGACCAGATGAAACTCTGAGGATCAAAGCAGAGTATGAAGGTAAACTTCACATAACTAGAGCATTGCAGGTATTTCTGATTTTGCCAATGATTGTGTATTTTAGACTAATGTTGAAAAACAGCTTTTCCATATTTCTAAGGAAAAATCATGTGATATGCTACCTTTTTATGATACTTACCTCCAAAGATGCCTGCAGCTATACCACTGTGGTGTCCGATCCTGTCAGATCTCAAAACTAAGCAGGGTCAGGCCTGGTTGGTACTTGGATGGGAGACTGCCTGGGAACACCAGGTGCTGTAGGCTTGGGAGAAGGACCCCACTCCCAAATATCAATCCACCACTGAAAATTCTATGAATAGCAGAGAAGCACTGAGTCACTATGAGTCAGACACCGACTTGATGGCACCTAAAAACCACCACTACCTCCAAAGAGCATAAGCTACTTTAGGAGCTTTTTAAAGACAGGAAGAGCACCTAGCATGTGTGTAATCCCAGTGACTCTGGAGGCTGAGGCAGGAGGATCTTGAGTTTGAGGCCACAGGCAGCCTGTGTAAGTCAGACCGTGTCTCAAGATAAAAAAATATGTAAGGGGCTGGGGGTATAGCTTATTGGTAGAGCACTCACCTAGCACGTGCAAGGCCCCAGTGACTTGGGAGGCGAAGGCAGGAGGATTGCAGATTCAAGGCCAGAGGCAGCCTGTGTAACTCAGCAAAACTCTGTCTCAAGATTAACAACAACAAAAAGGGCTAGGGGTGTAGGTGAGTGGTAGATTGCCTGCAAAGCATACACAAAGCCCTGGATTTGGCCCCCAAATACAAAAAAGAAAAGAAAAAGAAAAGGATAATTTTTAAATTATCAAAGAATGATATATTTAAGAGAGATGTTAAATTTATCAAGAGATCTTAAAAAGTTGGGATTATGTATTTGTGTACTTTTGTGTGTGTGTGTGTGTGTGTGTGTGTGTGTGTGTGTGTGTGCGCGCTAGGGATCAAACTCAGAGCCTCAAGCATGCTAAGCTCTTGTTCTACCACTGACCTACACACCTAGCCTGTGGATATTGTATTATTAAACTTGCTTTCAGCCTTTATTTTAGGAAGTGTTCCTAAACCTCTAGTTACTATTAAATGAGTCTCCCAAAACCCTTTTGTTTGAAGGACCACTCAATATAAAAAATACCTATTCAGTTGGCATTATTCTTCATTTTGATGAGCCCAAGCAGCCATCGTAAAAGGAGCCTGTGACCCGTTCTCTCACTGTACCCCTGACATTGGTTCCCTTTTTATGATAGATCTCAAAAGATGGCCAAATCTAATCTAGCTAGTTTATTACTTGATGCACATAAAGTAAGTGGCAGAATGAACCTTATATTTTTAATATATGTAAAATAACAATGTCTTTAATACCTTTTCCAGAGAAGACTACTCATGGAACTCAAGGATTTAAGTCATTGAGGGCTTTTTTCAAACTGGTCTTTAAATCTTTTTTGAATGTTTAGCATAGTTATAATCTTTTAATTTCCCTAGGGGATGGCATTCCCACTGTGTTTGTGGCAGTGGCAGGCAGAAGCAATGGTTTGGGCCCAGTGATGTCTGGTAACACTGCATATCCAGTTATCAGCTGTCCACCTCTCACACCAGACTGGGGAGCTCAGGATGTGTGGTCCTCTCTTCGACTACCAAGTGGTAAGATACATCAGAATTTTTAAAACTGCTTATTACAGTAATTTCAAACATGCACAATAATATAGAGAATAGCAGAGTGAAACTCATGTCCCCTTACCCAGCCTCAGCAATTAAAGGAGGGCTATAAGTCCTATCCTACTTGATTATTATAAAGCAGATTTTTAGACATTGTAGCACTTTATATGTAAATGCTTAAATATATAAATATATAAATGCCTTAATCTCCAAGAAATTAAGGATTCTAGCTCATTTTTGTTTACTTGTATAATTACAATAGTGTACTTTTTTTTTTTTTTTTTTTTTGTAATGCTGTGGATTCAAATTAAGGGCCCTCATGTATGCTAGGCAAGTGCTCTACCATTGAGATATAGCCCTAGCCCCTTATTTTCATTACTAAGTGACAGCTCAATTTTCTCTGTGTTCCTTTCTGAACCAATAGGTCTTGGCTGTTCAACAATACTTTCTCCAGAAGGATCAGCTCAGTTTGCTGCTCAAATATTTGGATTAAACAACCATTTGGTATGGGCCAAACTGCGAGCAAACCTGTTAAACACATGGATTTCCTTGAAGCAGGCTGACAAGAAAATCAGAGAATGTAATTTATAAGAAAGAATGTCATTCCAGTTTTTTAGGAGAAAAGCTACAAATTTTTAATTTAGCTGCAGAAAAGCAAGATGGAAAGATGATTTCACATCAGGAAAAAAAATATAAATAAAATTCATTAGTGAATAAATGCTTCTCTAGATTCACAGATGAGCAGAATATTGCTATTAATGTTTCTCTATAGGTAGTAAAATTACTACAACATTTTTAAATGTCTTTTACTCACTATATGGTCATTGTTAGGTCGGTAACATAATCAAAGAAATAAACTTTATACATGTTAGTAATGGCCTTTTATAAAGCTCTAAAGTTACTACTTGACCTTCTGTATCTCAGCCTGTAAGTTTTAGAAAGTTAAAATGCCTATGTTGTATGTGGGAAGAGCTATATAGTCCTTTTTCACTTTATGGTCTACAAATTCTAAGAGCATCTCAGAAGATGATTGTGTATTTACATATATCCCTAGCTGTTGATATGTTTTTTTGTGTTTTGAGAATGAGTTTTGTTTTTACAGTGTGGAGGATTGAATCCAGGCCATGTACATGCTAGGCAAGTGCTCTACAACTGAATTATATCCCCAGTCTCAACTTTTCTTTAAAAAAGTAAAGAACAGGGCCGGGTGTGTTGGCGCACACCTGTAATCCCAGCGGCTCAGGAGGTGGAGGCAGGAGGATCACAAGTTCGAGACTAGAGGCAGTCTGCATAACTTAGCAAGACCCTGTCTCAAAAAGTTAAAAAAAAAAAAAATGGAAAAAATGGGCTGGGGGTGCAGCTAAATGGTCCAGCACTTGCAGAGCATGCAAATGCGAGGCCCTGGGTTGAACCCCCAGTACCACCAAAAAAAAAAAAAGTAAAGGACATTAAATCAGGGCCAAAGCTGTAGTTAGGTGGTAGCATGCTTACCTAGCATGTGCAAGGCCATAGGTTCGATCTTTTAACACCATAAAAAAAAAAAGAAAAGGAAGGAAGGAAGAAAAGGAAAAAGTAGTAGTTGAGATTCGTGTTAGGGGTAGATAAAACACATGAAGTTAAATGAGAGGACACAGTGGAAGTCCTGGAAAGAAGACTTTTCTGAGAACTTCTCTGATGAGTATCAGGACAATTTCCCTGGAAAAAGGAGAGGCACCTCTGCAATCCCAAATGAAAAACTGAGTAACTCTTAACTTAGGTATGTAACTTGGTGTGGTGGATGTTTTTCTGTAACATAAACTTTTAACTTTTCTGGTAATACATATATGAACTACACCAGCAATCACCACCCTCCCATCATTTTCAGAAATTAGATCTAGTTGATAGCCATAACTAGTTGCTTTTTGTGCTGGTATGTATCTGGGCAGTGGGCCTAGGCAAGATTTGCTTCTGTAGGAGCAGTTGTTACTGAAAAATCAAACACGTGTTGCTTGAATCTTAGCTAAGCTATGATAGGGTCCAAATTAATTCCATTGCAGGATTTCCCCATTTATCTTTGCCATATTTATCATGTACATATGTTAGCAAACTGAGTCCCCTTTCTAATCTCTCATTTCTTTTGATCTCTTGTTGTACTGGCTCTTTCCTCTCTGCCTGCCCTTAAGTTTTTCAAGTAGTTTTAAAGGAGGGTATGTTTCTCATGTACTACAGCTAGCTTATTTCCTGTCACCTTTCAACACCAAATACTATGCCAGTGAGTTCGTATTGTTGTTAGGTGTTGAGTTGGGTCTGACCCATAGCAACACTGTGTCCAATGGAACGAAACACTTCCCAACACTGACATACCTGGCACTGTATCAGTGCTTCTCTGCTATTTATAGGGTTTTCAATGGCGGCTTGTTTTGGGATTGGGCTGCCAGGTCTTCTCCCTAGCCCACAGCACTTAGTATTCCCATGTGGTCTCCCATCCAAGGACAACCAGGCTGATCCTGGTTAGCTTCTGAGGTCAGGTGAGATTGAATTTGAGGGTGTTATGGCTGCAGACGAGTTCATATTGTTGTTGTCGTTAGATGCTGTTGAGTCGTCGTCCGACTCAGTGACCCTATATACAATAGGAGAAATACTACTGTTAGTGCTTCTCTGCTATTCAGTTTTCAATGGCTGATTAATTTTTGTGAGTTGCTGTGTCCTCCCAAGCCTACAACATCTGGTGTTTCTAGGCGGTTTCCAATCCAAGTACTAACCAGGCCCGACCGTGATTAGCTTCTGAGATCTGATGGGATCAGGTGCCACAGTGGTATGATTGCAGGCAAGTTTATATTAGAACATGCAAAATACTAGGAAGGGCAACATTGCAGAATATCAAGTTCTTTGTATACATTTAGCATTATTTCAAGTATAATGTTTTCTCTTTTGTTAAGCATCAAGTGTAATCATTATAGTTCATCTTTACAAGCCAGTATTTGGAAATCACTGTTACACTGTAAAACTTGAGGATACTACAGATCATCAAACTTTAATCTGGGTATTCATAAACTCCTTGAGTTTACACGTAAAATGTTAACATGTATATTCATTTTTATAACAAAGGGGCCATTGGTTTTCTCTAAAGAGAACTGTGTCCCCCTCAAAGTGTTAAGAATCTCTGCTACAGATGAAATATATTAACAAGGCCCCTCCTGTTGGCCTACACTGTACGTTTCTCACCTCAACTGTTAATAAGATGCCATCTCTTATCAGTTGTTTCACCTCATCCCTGTGGGATATGATTTACTTAACCACTCCTTTCTATGTCTACACATCAATATAATCCAGCCTTATTTTTTTTGCCTTTTCCACCAAGTACCAGTGTTTCCTATTTTTTAGTTTCTCCCTTATTTGTCAATGCTGATTGGATATTTACTAAATCCTTTGGCTAAAAGTAGAATTATTTACTCCCAATTCTGTGTCTTTACACGTATGTTTTCCTTTTGGTTTTTTTTTTTGTTTTGTTTTGTTTTTTTTTTTTTTTTTTTTTTTGAGATTGGGTCTTGCTGTGTAGCCCAGGCTGGCCTGGCCTGGAACTCACCGTGTGGAGCAGGCTGGCCTCAAACTTGAATTGATCCTCCTGCCTCAGCTTCCCAAGTGCTGGGATTAAAGGTGTATACCACCACACCTGGCTCTAGACTTGTATTTTTTAATTATCCATGTTTTCTTTTCTGCCCCATGAGCACCTATAAACACCACAATGCCTTCAAACTTAATTCATCTTCATCAATTCTGTAACTTGGCCATACTCACTGTCCCAAAGTCAGCAGTTTGGTTTCATCCTTGATGTTTTCCCCTGAACTTTCACATCTCATTCCCAGGTGGTAACAGTTTTAATGAGTTTATTGCCCAAAAACCTTTAACATAAACTCATCTCTTTTGTCCCATAGACTCCTTTGAAAATAACAATGCTATTGACTCTCTCCTTAGAAAATTGCACATACAAAACTTACTAACAAATTTCATTCGTTCTTGGGCTCCCTTGAATCCTTTCCATGGCCTATAGATTAAGAATCACTGATATGATCCATCAAGGGAACTTGTTTTCCCCATAATTTTTGGACTGTCACATAATGGAAGGCAAGGCTGGAGAAAAATCTAAGGAAAAGCAGCCGGGAAAGGCTGTAGCTGTGTGCTGGGGAAGGCTTCAGCCCTTGTAAGTTCTCCAAGCCTGAAAACCCGTCTGTTCTCTCTCTGACCTTGGGCATAGACCCTGCCTTGTGCAGATGTAGCACAACTCTCCCTATATGCTTTGGGCAGAACCTGCTAACAAATAATAACCCTTCCCTGTCTCACAAGAAAATGTACCTTCACCTACATTTCCCCTAACTCATAAGAATCTTAATGTTGTGATAAGAGTAATAAAAAGAGCTTGAGACACTCGGGGACTGTGCACCCAAAAGTACTGGCCCCCACCTCAGTTTCTGACACTAATTCTTGGTGTGCAGAATAATCCTTTTTGCGTTTGCTGACCCTGTGGCTGCTGGACAGATATAACACTGCCACACATCTGTATGTTTAGTTCTTTGAATGTCTTAACTTTTACCATTAAAATCTGTTTGTACTGGGTATAGTGTAGCTCGACTGATCTCAGCACTCAGAAGAAGGCTGAGGCAGGATTGGGAGTTCCAGGCCAGCTGGTTACTAGTGCTTCATCTTCAGTCTCCATGAAACCCTCAGTAACCTAGGTGGCTACAAGTAGTTCTTTCTTTGTTGGACTGTAAGCTCTTGGAGAGGAGAAAGTGTAATTTTACACTTTGTATACCTCACACTATTACACTCTGATGTGTTATGCCTAGGTGTCTGCTAGAAATGGGAGAATGCTATTTTTCAAAGATTTATTTTTCTACTTATTAATCAAATATTTGATTACAATATATAGAAATGAGTACACTGAGACGTGGTAGTGACTGTTCATGATCTGAAGGGAACTATAACTTTTTATCTTATGCTTGTTTGTAAGAGGGGCTGGGGTTTAGCTCATTTGGGAGAGTGCTGCTTCTAAGGACCCGGGTTTCATCCCCAGCACTGCACAAATGGGAGAAGGATGTGACAATCCACTCCTGCAACAGCCATTGAAAACTCTCTGAGGTTCACTATGAGTCAGACACAACTTGACAGCACCTAACAACAACAAACAAGTTTGTAAGAACAATTAAAGAGAATATAACATCTTTAAACTTTGGCTTCTTGGTCCCTGAATAGTCACTGGCTGCTATTTGAGCTCTTCTATCCTTTTATAGCAAAGACGCCACCTAATTCTGTGCAGTACATGAAAAATTTTAAGCATGTATTTAGACTAGTGGATAGGATTGACCATTATCAATGGTCATTGTCAATTGTTTCATTAGTTTCTTAGTATAGTGCGTATATCCTCAGTAGTATAGGTCATGAGTGCTAGAGTAAATGTCTGAAAGTACTTCCAGTGTTTTATAAAAAGTAACAAATGGAAACCTGGTTTGCCATCTCTGAATGTTTATACTTTATAGGGGCGTGTAAGTGAACTTAAATAAAGAAGAAAATTGTCCAAATAATGCAGTCTTAAAACTTTTTTTTTCTTTATGCGGTACTGGGGGTTGAACCCAGGGCCTCACACTTCCATGCTTTTGCAAGTGCTGGACCACTGAGCTGTACCCCCCAGCCCATTTTTTTACTTTTTGAGACAGGGTCTCGCTAAATTACGCAGACTCCCTGTGGTCTTGAACTTGAGATCCTCCTGCCTCTGCCTCCCGAGCTGCTGGGATTACAGGCATGTGCCACAGCACCCAGCTCACAGTCTTAAAACTTTTATGATAAAGACCTCCTTAGAATTGCTGTTCTATGATGCCTTATGAAACCTAAGCACAAATGTTATGACAAATAAGTCAACATATAAAGCATACCCTGCCACAGGGATGTATTATGTGGTATCTGTTTGCCAGCCTGTGTAGAAGATAGTGTAAGTGGAGCCAGGCGCGGTGGTGCACACCTATAATCCCAGCGGCTTGGGAGGCTGAGGGAGGAGGATTGCAAGTTCAAGACCAGAGGTAGTCTGGGTAACTTAGCGAGACCATGTCTCAAAAAGTAAAAAGAAAAATGGGCTGGAGGCGCAGCTCAGTGGTCCAGCACTTGCAGAGCATGCAGGCGCCAGGCCCTGGGTTCAACCCCCAGTACTGCCAAAAAAAAAAAAAAAGATGATACGTAAGTGGAATGGTGGTGCATGCCTGTTATCCCAGCACATAGGAAGTGAAGGCAAAAGGAGGTTTGAGGCTAACCAGGGCTACATAGCTAGGCCTTGTAACAACAAAAAAGGAAGAAAGGGAGGGAGGGAGGGGGGAAGGAAGGAAAAAAATCCTAAAAAGCCACTGGAAATACTTTTAATGGTATTTTTTGCATTCAATTTCTCATCCCTCAAACTACTTAGGGTAGAATTGTTAATCTTACGTTGTGATACGATAAAAGTAGTGGAATGAAATCAGAATACTCCCTTGAGGTTATCACTCTGAACTTTTCTTTGTAATGTGGAGCTAAATATCTCTGCCTGCTTCAGAGTTGGAAAGATAATAATGTAAGATCCTGTACAAGCAAGCTAAATCTATGAAATGGCTAACTGTATCAAATTGGTTGGGCTAAGGGATGGCCAAGTAGCTGATAAACATTTCTGGGCATGTCTATAAGGGTGTTTCTGGAAGTGATTAGTATATATATCAGACCTAGTAAAAAAGACTGCTTTCACAAATGTGGGTGTGAATCACCAAATCTGTTGAGAGCCAAAATAAAAAGGAGAAGGAAGGGTGGATTAGCTCTCTGAGCTGCGAGAGTCCATCTCTTGCCCTCAGACATCTGTGCTCCTTGTTCTCAGGCCTTCAGGTTTGAACTGGAACTATTACTATCAGCTTTGCTATGGGAGTTCTCAGCATCCATAACTGCTGAGCTAATCCCTCACTGTTGTTGATATTTACAGATAGATGTGAACGTTTTTCCCATTGATTGCATTTCTGTGGACAATCTTGACTAGAGCAACCTATAATGTAGGTACAAAACCCTGGAAATGCAATGATGAACCAAATTCAGTTTCTGCTGGGCATGGTGGCGCACACCTGGGTGGAAGTAGCCTGTGTAATTTAGCAAGACCCTGTCTCAAGATAAAAAAATTTAAAATGGGCTGAGAGTGCAGCTTTGTGGTAGAGCACTTGTAAAGTATGTGTGAGGCTCTGCGCTCAGCCCCTCAGTTAGAAAAAAAAAAGCTCATCGACTCAACTTCTGCCCTTATTCCTGGAGTCTTCCAGGGACAGATAATTTGAAAATGCTGTATTAAACAGTCCCAATATGAAGTGAGGACAGGGTACTATGAACAAAAAGGAGGAAGGATGTTCTGATCTCTAAGGAAATAAAGTATGCCGGGCGCGGACGCCTATAATCCCAGTGGCTGGGGAGGCAGAGGCAGGAGGATCACAAGTTCAAGACCAGAGGCAGTCTGTGTAATTTAGTGAGACCCTGTCTCAAAAAGGAAAAAAAAAAAAAATGGGCTGAGGGTGCAGCTCAGTGGTCCAGCACTTGCAGAGCATGCAAGCGCGAGGCCCTGGGTTCAACCCCCAGTACTGCAAAGATAAAGAAAAAAAAGAAATAAAAGTATATACTGTGAATGAAAAGGGACTCTGAACTCCTCACAATCTATTATCAGTCTTTTTGCCTTTCCTTAATTTGCCTTATTACCCCTAGGTATGAGTATTGAATGCAAGCAGGTAGGAAGTGTGCTATAGTTCTTATCCTGAATGTTCCCTCCAAGGCTCGTGTTAAATGCTTGCCAATGCCAGCCTTTGACAGTTGTGAAGTGGTGGAATCTCTAAGAGGTGGGGGCCTACTGGAAGGAATTAAGGTCACTGGGGCTATGTCCTTGAAGGAGGTAGATGTTCAGACTCTGGCCCCTCTTTCCCAGCCACCATGAGGTAGGCAGCTTTGCTCCACTACATGCTTCCCATGATGTTCTGCCTCAGTACAGGTCCAAAAGCAACAGGGCCAACCTAGCATAGCATGGAATAAAACCTCTGACACCATGAACCAAAATATTACCTCTTTATAAGTCGATTATCTCAAGATATGTTATTGCAACAGAAAAGCTAACAAATATAGTAACAACAGACCTATGTAAGTCAGAGCAGTGATAAACGGAAGATAACAAAAGACCTTACATGTTAGACTTTTTAGTTTGGATTTTATCATGAGGGTAGGAAGGTGTCATCAGAGCTTTACCTTTCCAGCATGAGAGGAAGACACAGCTAGAAGGCACCACCTATGAACAGGGGGCCTTCACCATCCTCACCAGATACTGAATCTGTGGGTACCTAGATCTTGGACTTCCAGGCTTCTCATGATAGACATCAAATCACTCTGGTTTGAAGACATCTATTTCAAAATCAGAAAACTAAACCCACATACATGTATCCTGTTTGCCACAAAACTACATTAAGCTGACGGAAGAAACAGAAGAAATTCCTAAAGACATATAGCTCAGTGGTAGAGTGGCAGAGCACTTGACAAGCACACAAGACCCTGGGTTCAATCCCTAACACCACCTAAAAACTAAACATCTATAATAGAGGAATTCTGAGGAATTTCTAATATCTACAAAAGGAATGAGTTCAGACTGATATTGCCAATCCTTATATAAAGTCAAAGCCTGCAGCTGTACCACTGTGTTGTCACATCTCAGAAGCTAAGCAGGGTTGGACCTGAGTAGTATTTGGATGGGAGACAGCCTGGAAACACCAGGTTCTGTAGGCTTGGGAAAAGGATGCGGCAGCCCACTCCCCCAAAACAATCTGCTTTTGAAAACCCTATGAATAGCTGAGAAGCACTGACAATAGTGTTTCATCTGTTGTACACAGGGTCACTATGAGTTGGACACCAACTCGACCACACTTAATATAAAGTCATGTTCTGAAAGGTCAGAAAAACCTCACTAAAACATTACATCTTACAGGGGAAGTAGGGCGAGGGGCTTAAATACCTTTGGAGAATCCAATGTAATTTCCAAAACTACTTTTAGGCTGGGCAGTGTGGTGCACACCTGTAATCCCAGCAACTTGGGAGGATAAGGCAAGAGGATCCCGAGTTCCAGGCCAGAGACATAGCCTGGGCAATTTAGGGAGACCCTGTATCAAAATGGGGGGGGGGAGGGGGGAAGGCAAGGGATGCAGCTCAGCTGTGGAGTAGGGGTGAGGCCCTGGGTTTAACACCCACTACTGAGCTGGGGTGGGGGGTGTTCTCAGAAAAATTCACACAACAAAATTTTGACTACCAAATGTCATCTAGAACACCCACCTTTGAAATCTAGGCATAAATGACTTGAAATCTATGACAATTCCAAAGACTTATAAAAATAATTTTCAAGGTTTTTACTGATTCACAAAGATTGCACCCTCTTTCGCCTAGAGCTCACTCCACTTTCAATGCCATCTTTGCACTGTACGACACTGACCAGATGTAAAAGGGAGCAGGTACCATCAGACATAAGCAGGCTGGATATAATTTCTGCCCTCAAAGAACTCAGGCAAGTAATACGAAGCAAACCTCATTCAGTTTTAAAGGTGAGCACCAACTATGTAAGGTACTCATGAAAAGTAATGTGCCAGATGCATGAATTATCTTTTATCCCTATTTTAAAGTGGGGGAAAATTGAGACACCAGGAAGTTATGTAAGTTGTTTACCTTCAGGCTTCTAGCTTAGTAGTATTTCGGCAGCTGAATCTTTTCACCTATTACCATTCCGGCCTTATTACGGGCTGCCTGTAAACTGGAGCCAAATGGGCGCCAAGAGGTATTCACCAAACGTTATTTGCAGTGTGTAATTCCTTCTCCAGTACCTTTCGTCCCCAGAATCAACCTCAGGTTCTCCAGATCATTTTTCAAATCCTTCTCAAATAGCAATTCCTCATTTTAGTAGTCTCAACCATCAATGAGAAGCCGTGCCTCTCTCCACGCCCTGCAACCGATTCCCTATTCTTTCCCACCTTATACTCCCAAAGGCCATCTCTACCACAAGGGTCTCACCGCAGTAATGGACGCTGCTTTGGACTGACTTGACTCTATTTAGCGGACCCCTTCTAAACACCCTCCCGAGGCCGACGCTTCTCATTTCCAGACCACCTTTGGGTAGAGTGTATGGACTCTATTGCGAGTTTCTTGCCACGAGACCGGAAGATTACGGTTTCTGACGCTAATTCGAGGAATAAGACGCTCCAAAATCCGAGACTCCTAGCAACCATTAGCTTCCTCCTCCGCTTGGTCAACTTGGGGATTATCTTCCGGGGCAGAGGTTGCCCCGCCCCGCCCCTCGTCTCCAAGATGGCGAGCGTCGGCAGTGGGGGGGTTTCGGTGCCTGCGCTGTGGAGTGAAGTGAACCGTTATGGCCAGAACGGCGACTTCACGCGCGCTCTCAAGACAGTCAACAAGAGTAAGTGTCGGGGCGGGCGCCGGGACGCTGGCTGGAGGATGCCTCGCGTTTCCGGACCGCGCGACCACCTCCGCGTAAACGCGCGGAGCGGGAGGTCGGTGCATCCAGGATCCTGCCAGTCTGGCCCAACGCCGGGAGGGGTGGGTCGCAGCCCCTTCGCTCCTGCAGGCCAACTTGGGGTCCCCGGCTGCTTAGAGCCACGTGTACTTCCCTCTTTACCCCCGCGCGGCGCAAGGGAGGGATTTAAAGAGATCGCAGCAACCGGAACCTCTTAACAAACGGTTTTATTTTATTTTTTTTACTCTTTGCCTACTGCCTTATTTCGCAAATATGACAGATTGCCTTTTCTTCTTCGTGCTCTTGAGCAAGGTGACTGAGATGATGTTTTTGAAGTAATCTGTTCTCTGCGGCCGGCGGGAAAACAATCTCCCAGGGACCTGTAATTTACAAGGTGGTCCTGACAAAGTGGGAGCTGAGGGAGAAGATAGGGCTGGTCTGTATGTCAGGCTGCCATTCCCACGTTGTCATTTAACCTGTGTGTGTGTGTGTGTGTGTGTGTGTGTGTGTGTGTGTGTGTGTGTGTGAGAGAGAGAGAGAGAGAGAGAGAGAGAGAGAGAGAGAGAGAGAGGGAGAGGACACTGACATTTGAAATAAAAACAGAAGGCAAGTTTGATCTGTTTTTTCGCTCCGTGATAATTTAAAATTTTACTGCCTTCAATGTGAGGTTTAACGCGTTATATTCTTTTATTGCGTAGCTGTAATATGACCATGCATTTTAATACTCTCAATCGTGCTCTGTCCTTCCTGAAAACCTGTGCATGCTGGATTTGGCCATCTACTTACCAAATAGTTTAGTTGTGCCGAACAGTAGTAACATACAATGCATAGCAGTATCATACAAGGCGTTAGAGATAATTTTCAGCAACCAATTGCTTAGTTAATGTGCCTACAGTGCACTTTTGATGATTTCAGATGTTGAGAAAAATAGCTTCTAACCTTATTTGAATTAACTTAAGCTCTCCGCTAGGCCTCCAGCCAGTACTCTAAACTTAATAGCAGTATTTTGCAGGAATTCTTTAATCAACAACGGTTGTTGATTTGTTCAGCAGTAAATGTTGTTGTTGTTGTTGTTGTTGAGTGCCCTCGAGTTGGTGTCTGACTCATAGCAACCCTATGTACAACAGACAAAACACTATTGTTGGTGCTTCTCTGCTCTTCATAGGGTTCTCAATGGCTGATTGTTTTGGGGGGGTGGGTTGCTGGGTCCTTCTTCCAAGCCTACAGCACCTAGTGTTCCCAGGCAGTCTCCCATCCAAGTACTAACCAGGCCTGACCCTGCTTAACTTTCGAAATCTGACTGGATCGATACCTACAGTGGTATGGCTGCAGGCAAGCAAGCAATAAATAGTAATTGTTGAAAATTCCTTTGATTCTTAGACTGACAATTGGACTCTTTAGTTGGAGCAAGAGCAACTAGGATCCTGGTCATTTTAACGCTGAACAGCTGTTATTGAAATTTGACTACATAATTCCTTATTTGTACTTCTCTTTGGTCACATTAGGTGAAAAGGGAAATCTTGAATGTGTTTTAAAACATTGCCAGCAAGCTAAGTTGTGTTTGTGAAGTACTTTATAATTTGTAAGATTTTTCCAAAACATTCTCATTTCATGTTCTTGATAACCGTGTAAAATAAGTTATGATTTCATGCTCATTTTGTAGATCAAAAAAGTGAGATTTGCCTAGTAATGGTTTCCCCAAGACCTCGAGACAATTACTGGCAAACTTGCACTACATCTAAGTCATTTGCTTCCAGACCAAGTGCGATGGTGCACACCCATAATCCCAGCATTTAGGAGACTCATGCAGGAGGATCATGAGTTTGAAGCCAGCCAGGACTACATTGTGAAACCCTGTCTCAAGGTGGCACATGCTTTTGATCTCACCACTCAGGAGGCTGAGGCAGAAGGATTGTGAGTTGAAGGCCACTAGGCTACATAGTGAGACCCTATCTCAAAATAAGGGAAAAAACTTTTCAGTCATTTACCTCCAAATTCTTCATTAGCTTTTTTTTTCATGTGAAGTAATGACATCTATAGGGTATTGCATGGATCCCAAGATGAAAAAGCTGGAAAACTAGCTTTTCTCTTGCTGCTTTCTTTCTTTCCATTTTTGGTTTTTTGAGACAAGGTCTCACTGTGTCATCCAGGCTGTCCTGGAAGTTACTATATAGACCAGATTGACCTTGAAGTTATGTTGATCCTCCTGCCTCAGCCTCCTGAGTGCTGAGATTACAGGTATGTGCCATCTTCAGTTTTTCACTGCACTTTTATGTTGTATGCATCTTGGGGATATTTGTCTGAATACAAAGCTAACCTATAACTATTGTCTCTTAAGTTAGAACTGAAGACCATTTACTGTTTTACTGTTTTGACATTCTACTGCAGTGACACACAAGCCCCCATAGCATGACAAGCTGACACATACGTGGGGGTTTGTGCATTGCTGGGACGCTGAAAGCTATACCACTGGTATTTCAGTTGCGTCCCAGCAACACCACTGGTATTTCAGATGCCAGCAGGACTGCCCGTGGTGGACAGGTTTCAACTCAGCATCCAGACTAAGACAGATTAGGGAGGTGAGCTGGCAGTTCACTCCCAAAACAATTAACCATTGAAAACACTATGAATAGCAGAGAAGCACTATCAAATACAGCGCTGGAAAATGAGCCCGTCAGCCTGGAAGGCATTCAAGAAACAATAGGGAAAGAGTTGCATCTTCAAGGTAGATTCAACGTTATTGACAGGAATGGAGTAAAGCCCTTGGAACCTCCATTTGCTGATGTGGCACAACTCAAAATAAGAAGAAACACAGTGACTGTAGTAATGAGCTGAAACTTAAAAAGATCATGTGCATGGCACAGTGTTGGGAAGTGTTTCATTCTGCTGTACTTAGGGTCAATAAGACTCAGACTTGATTTGATGGCACCTAACAAGTGCAATGAAATTGATAATGTAGCTTCCTGAAGCAGCAGTAAGAAAATTTAGTAAAAATATGAAAAAGGAATAGATTTAAAAATGACTTTCCTAAAATTGTTCTCCAGTACTGCAGATCAACAAAGATGATGTGACTGCCTTGCACTGTAAAGTGGTATGCCTTATCCAGAATGGAAGTTTCAAAGAAGCCTTGAATGTTATCAATACTCACACCAAAGTGTTAGCCAAGTAAGTGATTCAATTAGTTGTGTACTTATTAGAAACACTTTTATTAGAGCTATAACCTCTTTACTGGTTTTTCCTCCACTATCCACTCTTCTTTGACCTACTCTTCCCTTCCTTCTGTTTTTCATTTGCTTGCAAATAGTGTTTCTGAAACTGGAAGAAGCAATAGTAACTTTTATTCTTTTCTGCCTTAGGGAACCTTTCATTTTTCTTCCTCAGTCTTTTGAACCAGTAGGAAGGAGATAAACTGTAGAGGGATGCAGGACATAAATGTAACAAGAGTCCATGGATATAGAGATAATAGATTAGTAGAAGTTCTTAAAAAAACAGTATAGAAGTCAGAACTTATGGGGGTAGGAATGTATAAGTTTAGAGCATATAAGCACCTAAGTTAATAGAGGTCTTTAGGATGATATAGCAGCTTTAACGTGATCTCTGCACCTAACTCCATTGAGAACTTTTTAGGTAAGTGTAATCTTTATGCCAGGATCTTTCAGTGTCAGAGGTCTTTAAATGGTCC
The DNA here is from genome assembly GCA_007922755.1 of Pedetes capensis. NCBI lineage: Eukaryota > Metazoa > Chordata > Mammalia > Rodentia > Pedetidae > Pedetes > Pedetes capensis. The sequence goes on from VMDO01002244.1 coordinate 100,530, forward strand.
TTAGACTTTATAACATGTTTTTCATTGTTGATAATATTTAATTTGTCATTTCACAAAATGTGAATTCATATTCTGAATTGTTGCTTTAATTTGACTTTTCCTTAAAGTTATGCCTAGGCCCCAAAAGAAATATCTATTAAAATTAAGTTTGCAGCATAGTTATTCTTTAGTGGAATAATTTTTAAAAGATACAGAATGGTGTATAGTATACTTTCCTAAGAAAAGAAGGATATCAAATTTTATGTCTATTATATACTCAATGTATTTGCAAAAACAAACACCAGAAAGAGTAACATGAATAATAATAGTCACTTGTAGGAGATGAGGAACAGGTTAGCCCTTAACAGCAGTGGAAGTAAAACTTCTTGGTGTGTATCTTTTTGTTTTTATACTTAAGCCATATAAATGTATTGCAAGTTGAAAATTAATTTTAAAACTTTATTAAAGTATACTTGTTTTTATTAAATATGTTTATGCTAAAAATTGGTATTTCAGATTTTGCTGGTTTTGTGAGATGGGAAAATTTTTCAAAAAATTTGTTAGATAAGTAAATAAAAGATACTGCCTTTTGTTTGTTAGTTTGTTTTTGTTTTTGTTTTTGGTATTTTGAGATAGGGTCTTGGTACTTAGCCCATGGTAGCCTCGAGGTGCAGTCATCCTGCCTCAGCCTCCCCAGTGCTGGGATTATAGGCATGCAGCACCACATCCCGCTGCCATTTACTTTGATAAATATTTTTCATTGGGGGTTTTAGGTATTACATTAGTGTGGGTGAGTTTTAAGTTTGTATATGTAAATATTGCTTTCATACTTGTATATTTACCAATTGTTTAATTATAATTACTGTATTTTCTTATAGTTATTTTTTTCTTACCTAATCATTTGTTCCTTAAACAAGTTAAAAGAAGCATATGGCTTATTTTACTAATAGATTTAAGAAACTTCTCAAGTGCATATATTGTCATTATAACTAAGATGGTTATTTAGCTGATTCACCATTACCTTCTTTTGAAGTGTTTGTTTCAGAAAGCCAATAATTCTGTTAATATTGATGAAAGGAAAAGAGGCTAAGGAAATGAATGTAGTACTTTCTGCCACTTCATGAGCCTGTGTAATTTTTGGACAAGTCACTAACCTTTTTCATGGGGATTAGGATTAAATAAATTAGCGAATATCAAGTGCTTAGACCAGTGTCTAGCATATAGTGAGTGCTTTGCATTGTTAGATAATAATCAGATACTGGGTTTTTTGTTTTTTGTTTTCCTTATCTAGTAACTCTCTCTCCTTTGAGAAGGCATATTGTGAGTACAGGCTGAACAGAATTGAGAATGCCTTGAAGACAATAGAAAGTGCCAACCAACAGACAGACAAACTAAAGGAGCTTTATGGACAAGTGGTAATTACTGCTTTAAAATACCTGTTGACAATCATCCTGAGTGAGCATGACTCTGCCTCTAGCATGGAGCAAGGATGAGGAAACCCAGCTCATCCTGATGCTCCACAAAACTGACCACCAAACCAGTTCTTGAGGTTTGAACATATTCCCTCTTCTTGATCTTCATTCAAACAGTTGCATATATAGTGCTCTATGAACAAATGACCTCCTTGGAGTAAGAAAATTAAAGAAAATAAAAGAACTCTACTATGAAGCCGGGCGATATGACACATACCTATAACCCCAGCTGCTTGGGAGCCCAAAGGCAGCCTGTACAACTTATCGAGACCCTGTCTCAAAATAAAAAATAAAAATGAGGGCTCAGTGAGGGGCCAGCTCAGTGGTAGAGCACATTGGCTTCGATCCAGGGTGAAAAAATAGCTATTCTATGAAATTTGGACTACTTAGTTGGAAAAATGAAGACTAGTAAGCTTATACTTACACAGATTAGAAATAGTATTCCTAGTATTTAACTGATACTGTATTCTAAATTTAAAATAAAATCATGATGGATAAGAATTGGGTGACTTCATCTGTCCTGTAAAATGTATTTTCACAAAAATATATCCTGTGAAAATATTTTATTCTAAAAGAATTTGAAATATAAAATCAAGCCTGATATAAAGTAGTGTTATTCTTCCAAGGTATGTGTGAGGCCCTAGGTTCAACCCCTGAGTACCACAAAAAAAAATGTGTGTGTGTGTGTGTGTGTGTGTGTGTGTGTGTGTGTGTGTGTGTGTATTTATAATGAGAGGACAGAATTGTGTGAACTGGGTAAATACAGGATAAACTCTAGAGGTTAACAAAGAACACTAGTCTGTCATATGTAGTCGACAAACTAACCCAGAGCAGCCGTTATTGTCCTTTAAGAATAACTTGAATGGCCGGGCACAGTGGCCTATGCCTATAATTCCAACGATTCGGGAGGCAGAGGCAGGAGGATCTCAAGTTCAAGACCAGAGGCAGTCTGTGTAATTTAGTGAGACCCTGTCTCAAAAAATAGAAAACAAAATGGGCTGGGGGTAAAACTCAATGGTACAGCACCTGCAAGTGCAAGGCCCTGGGTTCAACCCCTAGTACTGGGAAAAAAAAAACAACTTGAATGAAATAAACAGGAATTATGTTGTGGGTACTTAACACTACTATAGCTGGTTAGTGAGAAAAAGAAAATGGAGGTTATATATAGTGAACTAGGAAACACTAAGTCTCTTTGTTAACATTTAATTTTGTTACTATTTACTGGGACTTAATCATTATAATTCACATTCTGGTAACAGAATAGATTTCTATAAAAAGATTTCTTTCACAGCCCCTGTAGGCACTTAATTCACTTGAAGAAGGAAGGTAAAGAAAATTGCTTTTCTAAATTGAATCACCTCTGCATATCTGTAATATGGTAAAGATTCATTGCAAATAACTTTTTGAAAGTAGCGTAGTACACGGAACTACTTAACGAGTTATAAATGATAAGCTATTGGTTGCCCACATAATGCTGAGTTAGTTTTCCTACTTAGTGGTTACAAAAAGTCTTAGTAGGTTGTTAGAAATATGACACTATATTAGTCTTCGCTGATTTTTCACCTGCTTTTTGTCCTTCAGCTATACCGTTTGGAACGCTACAATGAGTGCCTAGCTGTGTATAGAGATCTCGTCCGAAACTCCCAAGATGATTATGATGAAGAGAGGAAAACAAACCTTTCAGCAGTTGTTGCAGCTCAAAGTAATTGGGAAAAAGTGGTTCCAGTGAGTATCTTTGTGTGCTCATACAGCCATGAAATAATATTTATGTTTCGTGTTTAATTGGTATTTTGCTCTGTGACAGGAAAACTTGGGCCTCCAAGAAGGCACACATGAACTGTGCTACAATGCTGCATGTGCACTAATAGGACAAGGCCAGTTGAATCAGGCAATGAAAATCCTACAAAAAGCTGAAGGTTAGAAATTTGTTAAAGTTTTCTGTAAATACAATGTATTTATAACTTTGTAGAGTACCTCCAAAGATTGCATTTGACATTTGTGAAATTAATAAGTGGAAGTTACTGGGGCAGTGGGAATTTTTTGTCATTCAACTACCTTGTCTCTCTTTTGACTATACCTCTATTCTTGTGTAATCACTAAGCCAGACCACTTATCCATGTTCAACAATGCCAGACCTTATAAATTTTACAGCCAAGTGTCATGGTGCACACCTACAATTCCAGCACTTGAGAGTCAGAGGTAGGAGAATTGCCACAAGTTCGAGGCCAACATAGGCCACATCGTGAGTTCTAGTCCAGTCAGCATGGCATAGTGAGACCATGTCTCTAAAAGCCAAAAAAAAAAAAAAAAAAAAAAGGTTGGAATTTTGAGGAGTAGATGATTTTAAGCAGTTTACCATGAATGTTAAATATAGATTAAGTGACTTAATGTCAAGGATTCATAACAAAATGTTGTTGTTATTGGGTGCTGCAACTCATAGCAATTCTACATACAATAGATGAAACACTGTTGTCAGTGTTTCTCTGCTATTCATAGGGCTTTCAATGGCAAATTGATTTTTGGGAATGGGTTGCCAGGTCCTTCTCCCAAGCCTTCAGTATCTGGTATTCCCAGGCAGTCTCCTATCTAAGTGCTAACCAGGCCTGACCCTGCTTAGCTTCTGAGATCTGATGGGATCGGTGGCCAGAGTGCTATGGCCGCAGGCTAACAAAACATAGTATATCATAAAGACATTCAGTAAACATCAGTTATTATTGTTCAATTATTTCTACTCAAGTAGATAATATGGTATGCTTGTGTGTGTACATGAACATACATATATTTCTCTTACATACTTATAGCACCATTCGAGCATATTTTAACTCTATTTACTATATTTCTACATACAATATTTACATGCTTTGAAGCTTTTAAATAAGAAAAAAGGGGGTTGAGGATGTAATTCAGTGGGAGAGTTCAGTCTTAGCATACACGATGCCATGGGTTCTATCCCCAGCACCAAGGAGAAACAAGAAAGAAAAGAGAAAATTGATTAGAAACCTATGTCTGGTCTCAACTCCTAAAACATTTAGACCTTTTTTTTTTTTTTTTTGCATACATTTTCCCCAGAAGCTATGGAAATGATGTTATAGGGACTTAAGTGAATAGTGAGGAAGAAAAGTAAGTTAAAACAGGATCTGTTTTACTACTAACCTGTTGAAGGGGCTAAAATAACAGAAAAGGTTAGAGCATCGTGAAAAACTACGTAAGAATTAAAATTTCAGGGTTGAGGTCATAGCTAAGTAGCAGAGCACTTGTCTGGTATGCACAAGTCCCTGTGTTCAATCTTCAGCATCACAAAAGATGAAAAAAAAAAAATTAGTTTCTCCAGGTATACTGATGCATACCTGTAATCACAAGTAGTCAGGAGGCTGAGGCAGGAGAATGACGAGTTCAAGGCCAACGTATGCAACACAGCCAAGCCCTTTCAAAAACAAAAAGGAAGAAAAGAATTTTTTTTGTATATGTGGTACTTGGGGTTTGAACCCCAGTCCTCACACGTACTTTGCCAGTGTTCTACCACTGGGCTGCACTCCCAGCCCATTGAGACAGGATCTCACTAAGTTATGCAGGCTGTCTCCGGCCTCAAACTTGTGATCCTCCTGCCTTTGCCTCCTGAGTTGCTGGAACTATAGGCATAAGCCACCATGCCCAGCTAAAATATCTTTCTTTTTTTCTTTTTTTTGCGGTACAGGGGGTTGAATCCAGGGCCTCGCATTTGCATGCTTTGCAAGTGCTGTACCACTGAGCTGCAACCTCAGTCCATTTTTTTTTTTACTTTTTCAGGCAAGGTTTCACTAAATTACACAGACTGCCTCTGATCTTGAACTTACTATCCTCCTCCCTCTGCCTCCTGAATCACTGGGATTACAGGGATGCACCACTGCACCTGGCTCAGCTAAAATATCTTAAACTGAGTGCAGTAGCTCACATCTGTAGTCCCAGGATTTGGGAGGTTGAAGTGGAAGAGTCACTTGAGCCCAGGAGTTCAAACTAGCCTGGGTAACATAGCAAGGCCCTGTCTTAAAAAAAATAAGAAAAGAGAAAATTTCTTAGCCAGGCATGGTGGCACATAGCTGGAATCCCAGCGACTTGGGAGATAGAGGTGGGATGATCGCATGTTAGAAGCCAGAGGCAACCTACATAACTTAGCAAGACCCTGACTCAAAAAGTAAAAACAGACAGCTGCTCGGGAGGTGGAGGCAGGAGGATCACAAGTTCTAGACCAGAGGCAGTCTGCATAACTTTGCCAGACCATGTTTCAAGAAGTAAAAAAACAGGCTTGGGGGCGCAGCTCAGTGGTCCAGCACTTGCAGAGCATGCAAGGGCGTGGCTCTGGGTTTAACCCCCAGTACTGCCAAAAAAAAAAAAAAGTAAACACAGGTTAGGGGTGCAACTCAGTGGTACAGTAGTTGCCTAGCTTGTATGAGGCCCTAGGTATAAACCCTTACTACTAAAAAAAAAAGAAAGATTTCTTGATCATACCTAGTAAGTAGAAAGGACATTCTCATATATTGCATATTTGAGTATAAAAGTAGTACAGATTCTGTAGTGGGAAGTTTGGTGAAGTGTAGCAGATTTTAAAATTTGCATATTCCTCAATTCAAGAATTCCATTTCTAGGATTTTATTTTAAGGAAATAATCCTTGTTTGTTAAAAAATAAAGATATCCACAATTTATTAAATGGAACAAGGGGGAGTTCAAAATAGCATGTAAAAAATCCCACTTTGCCTAGTGCTGTGGCACACACCTATAATCCCAGTGACTCAGTAGCCTGAGGCAAGAGGTTCATAGATTAAAGGTTAGTGGCAGCCTACATGATTTAGGAAGATCCTGTCTCAAAATAAAAAGTAAAAAGGGGGCTGGAGTGCAGCTCAGTGATAGAGTGCTTACCCACCATGTGCAAGGCCCTGGGTTGGATCTCCTAATACTGGGGAAAATCCCACTTTCATTTTAAAATGCAGTTGTGCATTTATATTAAAAAAATACACAACTAAATAGTATTTATCTCTTGGCAGTAGGAATAATCTTTATTTGTATGCTTTTCTGTAATTGCTGTTTTGCAATCAACACTTATTAGTTTTATATACTTTTAAATGGCCATTAAAGAAATTTTTAATGTAGAGACTATAGACAAAAGAGAACCAATGAGCTAGAATAATCAGGGGCCAATAATATTTATATAGTAATATTTGATGCTAATTTAAATTTTAAATTTGCTTGTTATTAAATTCTGGTAGATATTTTCTTTAAAAAGGTTGTCTTGATAATTCCAGCACTTGAGAAACTGAGACAGGAGGGATGACTTGAGTTCAAGGCCAGCCTGGTCTACATAGCAAGTTCCAGGCCAGCCTGTACTATACAGCAAGACTCTGTTTCAAACAAAACAAAACAAAACAAAACAAAACAAAAAAAAGATCATTTTGAAATCTTCTGATCAGAAATTTAGTTCTGAATCTTGGAATGGCAAAAGGGATGGAGATTACCCAGCAATACTAATTTTAAAACAATTTTTCTCCTATAGATCTTTGCCGCCGTTCATTTTCAGAAGATTCTGTAAGTATTCTACTATTGTTAAACTCAAATTGTATGCTCTTGACTAATAATTAGTGGGAGTCTTTATAATATTTACCATGTTTTCTAATAAATGGTGCTAGTTTTTTGGCTCATACCTAATCAGACAGTAATTTTCATTGGGAACTTGCCTTTAGCAAATCTTTCTGAGCATTCTACATAGTTTACAGTGAAATAAGTCTCTTCACATTCATAGTTGTTCTTTTACTATAACATTTAAGTTTTACCATTTCTTTAACAAACACAACTGGCATAATGTCGTTTGGAACAAACATCTGACTCCTGGTCAGTATGCATTCACCAGGTTAAAGCTGGAGTGCTGAGTTGGTTAAAAAAAAAAAAACCCTAGCTTTGGGTATTCACTATTCTTGAGCACCAGCCAACCTTTCTGGAAGGATTGGAGAAAATGGATTAATCTGAAGCATCTGTTAAAGAACTACCTATTTTAATTACAGAGTTAGTTCCAACTTTTAAAAGTTCTTTGTGGAGTATTAATTAGAATTTTGTAATTTTTGGCTTAGAGTTATGGTAGAATTGACAGAGAAGCTTTTTTTTTTAATTTTTCAAATTTTGGTTCGCATACAATATGTTGGGTTTCATTATGGCATTGTCATACAATTATGTACTTAAGAGAAGCAATTTTAAAATACTTTTGTAAGAAAATTGAGTTTCCAGAATTTAGGGTATCCTAAAAAGTTAAACCTGCACGTTGATTTTTTACATTATTTTTTCATTTTTGGACTTCAGAGAATAATAACGATTAATACATTGTATTCCTGAGTTTATTGCTATGATCTTTCAAGATCTTTTTGCCATTTACCCTTAAACAGCTCTCTTTAGTGGCGATTCTAAATTTCAAAGAACTGACTCAGAAAAAATTTCTGAGATCACACATCTTAAGGAATGTCTATCTTTCAAATGTTTGGATCATGTGGTAAAATATATGGCTCAGTTTGGAAAATTTACAGAAAAAAAAATGTTTCTTCTTCTGCTTAGGATGGAACTGAGGAAGACCCACAGGCAGAACTGGCTATCATTCATGGTCAGATGGCCTATATTCTGCAGCTTCAGGGTCGTACAGAGGAGGCTCTGCAACTTTACAATCAGATAATAAAACTAAAGTGAGTTGTTAAAAATGAAGTGTCTTTTATAGGGGATGAGGCTTCTTCTTAAAGGTTTGTTCTATTTTAACTATTGCTTGTTGTTCACAGGCCAACAGATGTGGGACTACTAGCTGTAATTGCAAATAACATCATTACCATCAATAAGGTATGAAATGTCCATGACTTACCTACGTGTATATTTTATGCTGTGAGCAACTTAGCTTGGCTTTCTTATAACGTAAATACTCTTTTCCATGGCAAAGAAACTCACATGTAACAAAATCACAATCGAGTATTATTTAGCTTTCATAATATTGATGATTCTGCAGTGTATATATATTCAAGTAATAAAACTTTTTTTACAGTTGTGTCCCTGGACTTTAAAATATGCCCCTTCTCCCAGTTTGTAATAATAATGGAAAATCTTTATTTGTTAGAGATACAAATTCTTTGGACCTTTAAGTTGTGTATGTACGTGATTTCTTCATCTATTGAGTCTAAATGTGCAAATTTTCTATATAAATATTTTCTCTTGATTTTTTGAGAGGGAGATACGGGTGTGGGGATGAGATATGGGTGAGATATGGGCAGGTGCTTTATCTTTTCTCTTGCCCTCCCTCCCTGTTTTACTCTTACGTTTAATATTTACTGCAAAATATTGCAAGTAAATATATAGGCAGTCTTAACTTAGAGTACTATGCTAATCAAATCAATCACCATTTGGAACATTGTTTTAATGTAAAAACATTTCAAGTTCATATTTGAAATCCCAGTCAATAGAAAATAAGAAATGTGTAGCCCAGGCCCAGTGGCACATGCTTATAATCCCAGCAACTCAGGCGAAAACAGGAGGATCGCAAGTTTGAGACCAGAGGCAGTCTATGTAATTTAGTGAGACTCCATCTCAAAAAGTTAAAAAAAAAAAAAGTTGGGCTGGAGGTGCAGCTCAGTGGTTCAACACTTGCAGAGCGTCCAAACACGAGGCCCTGGGTTCAACCCCCAGTACTGAAAAGAAAAAAAAAAAAGAAAGGAAAGAAAGAAAGAAAGAAAATAAGAAATGTATGTAACATTTGATTTCTCTTGATGCCATGTGATTTTTCAAGCGCTATCTTACTTTTTTCTCACAGTTTTTTTTAGGTGGTTGTCCTTATCTCTAGTTTATAGGAATATAATCAGAGGCTGAAGGAAGTTAAGTAATTTGTATGAAATCATCACCAGTAAGAGATTGAATTTGAATTTAAATTTCAGTCTCTGACTCCAGAACTTGTCCCTTCCACTGCTTTGTGGTACCTTTCTCCTCTAACACCAAAAATGTTTAAGGTCCCATAATGTGGGATGCACTAGAGAGGGTAATCATTGACATAATTACATTTCCAAACATTGATGCTGAAATTTGAATCTTAGCAGAAATATATACCTACCTATGTTTATAAATTTTGAAATGCTTATCAGGACATTTCCTTTTTTTTTACTGGAAATATATAATTTGGGAGAAAGGAGTGTGTGAAATATTCAATATATATCTCCATCTAATTCACACATTGAACTTTCTTCATTTCACAGATACTTGTTTCTGACTTTTTATTCATAATAGCACTGGATGCCATAGGTAGTTCAAAAGATAAAAGAACCATGGTCTTAATCACTGCAGAGTTTAAAATCTCACTCTAAAAAGCCAGGTGTGGTTGTGTACACTGTAATCCCAGCACTTTGGCAGAGATGGGAGGATTGCAGGTTCCAGGCCAGCTGGAACTACATAGTGAGACTGTGTCTCAAAAAAAATAAAAAAAAAAAAAAAAAGAAAAGAAAAAAGAGAAAAAATCCTCATTCTAATATTGAAAATAATTATACATGTTTAAATTCCTTGTTTTTAATACCTGCTGCTATATTTGGTGAAAGGAAAGATCTCTGGTTGGCAAATTTGAGCTGCCACTTGAAGACCATTTAAATTAAGCATTAGCATAAGTATATGTACATATGAAGAAATATGATTTGCAGGAGGAAAGTGAAAAACAGCAGAAGATACAAAGAAAATTAGATTAAATGATATCAATATATAGGAGGCCTTGAAAATCATGTTTTTTGAATAATTAAGTACCTTGACAAAGTTATCTAAAAGAAGTCTGGAATTGGCCTGCCTGCATGAGGAATTGAAGTATAAAAATAGTAGCACAAGAGTATCAATTAGAAAATATGGGGTGTGTTTTATTTTGTTTTGTTTCTGGGAAATAGGGAGCCACTATGTTGCCCATGCCTCAAACCCTTAGGCTCAAATGTTCTTCCTGACTTCCCAAGTGTCTGGGGCTACAAGTGGTTTGAGGCTTCACACTCAAAGAAAGTAGGATTTGTTTTTTATTTTTTTTTCTTTGTTTTTAGTCTTTAAACTAGTGGAAGATTTGTTTTGAAAGCAAATTTTATCATCTGTTTGCAAATAAATGTATTGTTTTACAAAGCATTTATTTGCAAAGAAATATGTCATTTTACAAACCTAGGAAAGTAGACACACAAATAGTTTGTACTCCTCAGAATACTGTGTGATTTGTCTTTTCAGAGGTATGTGATTTTCTATAACTCTTTCTTCTTCCTCCTTTCCTTCCTCTTTCTTTTCTTTTCTTTTCTTTTTTTTTTTTTTTCCGTTTTTCCTTTTTGAAGTGCTGGTGCTTGAACTCAGGGCCTTGTGAGTGCTAAATATAAGCTTTACCACTGGGCTATACCATAAACCCCTATTATTTTTAGTAGGACCTTGATTAGGTAGGTAACACTGTTTGCCCCACACAGAAACTTCAGAAATTGAGCTTCTTTGTGCTTCTGCCTAATTGAGAAGAAGGTTTTTTAGGAAAGGAAAAATGGTAGATATGTTACATGAGTATTTTCTGCTAAAAATGGATTCCATAGTTGCATGAATATTTCAGAAATTTGTTTGATGTTTTATTTACATAGTGTTATTTTCAAACAGGAGTTACTTCCATTTATTGTCTACATTCTAAAGGACAGTTTATAGAAATTGCAAAGTTAGGAATTTTTGTAGTTGTAACTGTAAGATTGGTGCTATCCCATTTTGTTAAAGCTCAAGAAAAGCAGTTAATAATGGAAAGATAAAACAAAAATCTTGTTCTCTTTCCCTTCAAAGCAGCTCTCTTCAGCCTTTCCATATCTGTAAGTTGATTGTGGGATAAATATATGCACACTTTAGTAACTAGATTTGAGTTACAGAGATTTTGTTTACATTTATTAACCAAGAACCCAAGACAAATTTGTACATACCTTATTAGCTTAGACACTTGGATATGTCCAAGCTCTCTTGTTGTGGTTATATAAAATTACTAAATGAAAGAATAAGACCGTAGAGTAATTCAAGAGCTGAAGTTGGAGATGCTGCTAATGGTGGAAATACTTTTCTTTGTCAGGACCAAAATGTCTTTGACTCCAAGAAGAAGGTGAAATTAACCAATGCAGAAGGAGTAGAGTTTAAGCTTTCTAAGAAACAACTACAAGCTATTGAATTTAATAAAGCTTTACTTGCTATGTACACAAACCAGGTAAGTAATAGGCCTCTGGTTCTCTGGTTAACCCAATGTAATGTGCCAGATGTGGCATAATGGGTGTATTAGGCTATTTACATAATATTTTGTTCATATATTGTCTTATTTTATATAGTATGTCATAATTTGTTAAACAACTAATTTACCCAGTTCTTTGTAAGGATGTGGGATTAATGGCTTTTACGAGGAAGAACACAACTAGGCGTGGTGGCACACAACTGTAATCCTAGCATTCAGGAGGTACAGGCAGGGGGATTACATGTTCAAGGCCAGAGGCAACTTATATAACTTATCAAGACCCTGATTCAAAAATAAAAAATGGGCTGGGGGTATAGCCCAATGATAGAGCACTTGCAAAGTATGTGTGAGGCCCTGAGTTCAACCCCCAAATACTACCAAAAAAAAAGGGAGGAAACAGTATTAACACTTAAATGAAGCAGTTTTCTTATTTCTCTCTCTCTCTTTCTTTCTTTCTTTCTTTCTTTGCTGTGCTAAAGTTGAACTCAGGGTCCTACACATGCTAGGCTAGTGCTCCACCATTGAGCCACATCCCAGTCCTTCCATTACTTTATATCTGACCTCTCTGAATTAAAATATAATTATCAAAGGTACCAGTCATGATTATAGATTTACAGGCACAGTGGTGCACGCCTCTAATCCCAGCCACTCAGGATGCAGAAGCAGGAGGATCACAAATTCAAGGCCAGAAGCAACTTGCATAATTTATTGAGACCCTGACTCAACATTAAGAAAATTTAGAAAACGGCCTGGGGGGTGTATCCCAGTGGTATAGCACTTGGAAAGTATGTGCCAGGCCCTGGGTTCAACACCCTAGTAACAAAAAAATTTTTTTTAAAAAATCTATCTTTCATTTTAGTTGTACATAACTACAAGTTATAAATATTAAGGAGATCAAGTCTACCTTTATATGTATTCTAATTAAAATTTGCATTCATATCCCTTTAGAGCCCAAGTTAGTGGGAGAGTGAGAGGTAGTAATGCTTTTATTGTTTAGAACTGAGTCAAGTTATTATTTTTAGCAGGAAATACATGTTTTGTGGTATTACTATTTGATGTTATTTTTTTAAGCAGAAAAAGTTCTGGTAGTTAGGCATTCAAATAAATGTTTAGAACTTGTCCTTTATTTCTAGGCTTTTAGAACTCATAGCTTAAATTCAGTAAATGGAAATCTTTTTCTTACAGGAAAAATTTGAGACTAGATGCTACAAACTGACTCTCTAACCCTATACAATTCTTCACCTACTATTTTGCTTCAACTGATTGCCCCATTCCTTTTCCTTTGGGTTAGTGTTTAATTTAATTAACCAGCCTATTTTTGTGTCTGGGATGGGGAAATATGTTATAGGCAGAACAATGCCGCAAAATATCTGCCAGTTTACAGTCCCAAAGTCCTGAGCATCTCCTTCCTGTGTTAATCCAAGCTGCCCAGCTCTGCCGTGAAAAGCAGCACACAAAAGCAATAGAGCTCCTTCAGGTAAAGACATTATACTTGAATTTTTAATGAAGTATGAGGCAGCTACAGCCTTGTTTCATTTCATTACACTATAATAACCTACAGGCTTGTGCATTACACTATAACCTACAAACTAATAGATAATGTACTACTAGATAAATTCCAGTATCACTTTAATTTTTAGGTTACATCTTTTTTTTATATAAATTTACAGTATATAAATATTTGTTATATACCTGAAAAATACTCTGTCATTTGGAGATCCATTTAACATGAATTAGGGGTTTGTTTTAACCTTATATACCAAAGCATGCTTAACTCCTATTTCAGTAATGTATTCTCTGGTGAGTCCTACTCCAAAACCTCAATTAGGAAGATGCTGACTTGGTTTTTGGCTACTGCATTACATGTTTGAATTTCGTGAGTGTAGACTACGTTGGAACGTTGGACAGAGTGAAATTAGGACCATCCTAAGAGGCAGAGTTGTTTAGCAGTAACCGCTAGTAATGAGGCATCATTCAAGTGTCTGCCTTTAAAAAAAACAACCCACAGTAATCTTTATTATTTCTCTGTTAGTGACTTCCAGGAAACTTGACATGATTGTACTTACTTTTAGAATGTATCTTTAAAGTACAGTAGGTGTTGAATAAAATTTTTCCCAAGTTAAGATTTTGACCAGAAACTAGGAGTTCATACTTTAAAATTGAATCATAAAATATTATATAGCTAAGTAATTGTAATGTCTATAGTTGTACAAATTAAATGTAATTTTTCCCCCAAATAAAAAAATTTAGGAATTTTCAGATCAACATCCAGAAAATGCAGCGGAAATTAAGCTGACTATGGCACAGTTGAAAATTTCCCAAGGTATTAACATTTAATTTTATTTTTTTTGCATAATGGTAAATTGTGATTGTTGTTGTTACAAACATGAAGCTAGATTGCGTTATCTCCAACAGGTGTAGTAGTGAGGTAGTTGGCCCTTTCCTTGGGTTATTCCTGAATTGTTAGTGTGATTCTCAATCTGGGTCTTTAAGGTCAGTAGAAGCGTCAGATACCTCTGTTCCAAAAGACCACACTTATTTGTATTTCCTGAGTATGTTATGTGTAGAAATGCTTATATCTGTTGTTTAATAATATTTGTATGAAATAACAAAAGGGTTTCTTTGCATCATACTCTCCAGTATTTCTTTGTTGTTGTTAGGTACCGTCGAGTCGGTATCTGACTCATAGCAACTCTCATAGGGTTTTTAATGGCTGTTTTTTCAGGATTGCCTTGGGAGTGGATTGCCAGGCCCTTCTCCCAATTTTGTGGTGCTGGGAATTGAACTCGGGTCCTCAGAGACTGCAGCGCAGCGCTCTACCAACTGAGCTAAATCCCAGCCCCAGTATTTCTTAGCTCGATCTTTTATCCTTCCTTTATACTTTATTACCTGTAGAATTTGCCTGCAGCCATACCAGTGTGGTGTCCAGTCCTATCAGATCTCAGAAGCTAAGCAGGGCCAGACCTGATTAATGCTTGGATGGGAGACGCATTGGAACACCAGGTGCTGTAGGCTTGGGAGAATGACCTGGCAACCCACTCCCCAAAACCAGTCATTGAAAACCCTATGCATAGCAGAGAAGCACAAAAATAGTGTTTGGTCTGTTGTACATAGGGTCACTGTGAATCACATACCTACTTCTTGGCATCTAACAACAATGTAACCTATAGAATTTAATGATACTGAGTGCTGTGGCACAGGCCTGTAATCCCATTGCCTTGGAAGACCGAGGAAGGAGGATTGAGAGTTTGAGGCTAGTGGCAACATGTGAAATTTAGTGAGACTCTCTCTTAAAATAAAAAATTTTAGAAACATGTAATTAATTGGTAGGGGTACAGCTCATTGGTAGAGCACTTGCCTAGCATGTACGAAGTCCAGGGTTTAACCCCCTGGTACCGAGTGAAAAAAATGAATTTAATGAGAACTAAGTTTGCTTCTTAATAAAAAGCAGTCAGTGTTTTTGTCTGCAATTTTAAGCCAAGCTTGAGTGATTATCTAGACTTGACCTGCCTAGTATGCTAGCCACTGGCCACATGTAGCTATTTGAAGTTGAAATTAATCAAAATGAAATGAAATTTGAAATTTATTTCCTCAGTTGTACTAGCCACACTTCAGAAACTTAGGGCCACATGCAGCTAGTGGCTACTTTGTTGGATAGCCTAGATAATAGCATATTTTGATCAATACAGAAAATTCTGTCATACAACTATAGTATAGAGCATGAGTTCTCAGTGGGAATGATAAATGGTAAAAAAAAAAATCTTAGCTATTACAGTGGCTGAAATTAAAATATCATGGATTAAGGGAGGACAGTTGATGATTAAGAAAAAAATTGTCTAAAAAGGTTCCTTCAGCAGTAATGAAAATAAGGTGAGAAATAGTATCTCTGTATTTCACATTTCCTTACCTTTCTCTCATCATTTTTCC
This sequence comes from Pedetes capensis, assembly GCA_007922755.1. Lineage (NCBI taxonomy): Eukaryota > Metazoa > Chordata > Mammalia > Rodentia > Pedetidae > Pedetes > Pedetes capensis. Next base: position 116,146 of record VMDO01002244.1, read on the forward strand.
TTCTCACCCCTCTTTATATTTTTTCCTTTATCTTTCATTTTATTTTTAGTTTATTTTTTTATTTTTATGTATTTATTGTTGTGCCATTATTGTATTTATTTATTTATTTAGCAGTACTTGGGGATTGAACCCAGGGCCTCACACATACTTTACAAGATCTTTACTACTGGGCTGCTCTTAGGCCCATTTGTACATTTTTTACCATGAGGCAAGGTCTTGCTAAGTTATTCAGGCTGCCTCTGGCTTCCCCAGTTGCTTGGATTACAGGCGTGTGCCACTGTGCCCAGCTATTTTAGAGAAGATCATTTATCATCCTGAAATTACTGAGAGAGTCCATCATGGTTTTTTTGTTTTTTAATTTAAAGACTGAAAAGATTATTATTGAGGTTTGCAGTCAGTGAAAAATCAGAATTCTAACACCGCAAATTTCCCATCACACTTATGTCTATAGTAACATATGTCATGGCCTTAGGAAAGGATTCCCTCCCCCACCTCTTCAAGTTACAACTGATAAAGGAGAAATAGAACTCAACACACTGGGAGTTGGAAGACTTCTTTTCTGGTAGCAGCTCTGCCATTAACGTTCTTTATGAGCTTAAGTGAGGTATATTATTTCTTCACAAATCAATTTCTTTATCTGAAAAATAAATAAGAATACACTATCTCTGGGACTCCAAAGCTTATGTATTTAGAGATGTTACAAACATGATTTTTTCCCTAAGGAAAAGAAGCAGGAGGAAGTAAAAATTTGTTGTAGTTTTTTCTATAATGTGCTTGGTTTGATTGTTTTTTTAATCTCTTAAGGTAATATTTCCAAAGCATGTCTAATATTGAGAAGCATAGAGGAATTAAAGCATAAACCAGGCATGGTGAGTTTGTAAGTAAAATATTACATGACTGAAAAAATTCTAGAATTGATAAGTCCATTTGCATGTCTGATGTTTCTTTGTATTCACTTTTATTTCTACTCATTTTTTTATATATATTTATGCAGTAGGAGTAGTAAGAATAGTAACAGTCACTTATTTGGTATAGGTTTAATTTCATTCTGTGCCCTGCCTTTCAATCAAATATGCCACACACTATTCAAACCTTATATTATCCGTGAAAGCCATCCTCAAATAATCTCAGACCTCTGTAGGGACTTTCTTAACATAAATTGTTTATCATGTCACTGTGATTTGAGTTAACATAATTTAGAAAGAGTGACCAATCAGTTTAGTTTTTTGTTCTTTATTCAAATATCACAGATTTAGATTACTCATATAGTTGTGAAAGCATCTATTTTGTAGTAGACATTAATTCTGTGGCAGTAGGATGTGCATCTATTGAACAGTAACTGTTCATGTTTGTATCCTCCTACGCAGCTTGTTTGCAAGAGACACTTAAATGTGCAATAATATAGTAGTACTTTCTCTTGATTCATATTCTAAGGCTTGTGCTACAGTTACTTTATATTAGAATTGAATCCAACAAATATATAGCTGGAAATGTTTCTAATATTTACTATCTGACCTTCTGTTATCTTCCAAAGAATTTATCCATTTCATGTAGGTTGAATTTATTGCCATAGTTGTTGTGCATAATATTTCCTTTTTATCCTCTTAGTATCTATAGAACCTGGCATTCCTGATTTTAGTTATTCATATCTTTTCTCACTTTCTTTCCTCCTCTGATCAGGTTTATTGCTTTTACTAATGTTCTTTCTTTTTCTTTTTTTTCTTTTTTTTTTTTTTTTGTGTGTGTGTGTGTGTGTGTGTGTGTGTGTGTGTGGTGTTGGAGATTGAACCCAGGGACTTGCACATGCTTTACAGGTGCTCTACCACTGAGCTACATCCCCAGCTCCTCCTGATGTTTCTTAAAAATCCAAGTTTTTATCTATTTCTTTGCTAGCCTCATCTCCTACTGCTCCTGCAAATTCTTGTCCACTCAAATCATGTAGACCTCTGTCTTGCCCCTCATGCACACTTGCTGTTGTTGTTGTTAGGTGCCATCGAGTATCCGACTCATAGCAACCCTCATATGGTTTTCAATGGCTGACTGTTTCGGGATTGCTTTGGGAGTGGATTGCCAGGTCCTTCTCCCATTTTTGTGGTGCTGGGAATTGAACTTGGGACCTCAGAGACTGCAGCGCAGTGCTCTACCAACTGAGCTAAATTCCAGCCCTCATGCACACTATGCAAGCTTTATGCAGCTCAGGCCACATGCAACTCTTCACCAGAGTTCAGCTATGTTAGTGTGTACCTCACTGATCATGCACTTGAATGTTCAGAGATGTCTTATTGTACACTTACATGTCTAAGGACTTATTCTCAATTTCTAAACTTAACTTGTCGGTGAACCAGCAGTTTAGAAGACAGATATAATTTATAGATGACTACCTTCGTATTTTGAAAATGCCATTATTCATGGTATTTCTAGGAATAAAGTTATGCTTTCTAAATAGAGCGATTTTTGTGGTAAATTAGGTACTAGCAGAGAGTGTTGTGGTGGTGATAGTTGTTGTTAGGTGCCATTGAGTCAGGTCCTACTCATGCCATAATGACCTTATGTACAACAGAACAAAACACTATCTGACACTGTGCCATGCCTGGCACTATGTCAGTGCTTTTCTGCTACTCATAAGATTTACAGTGGCTGATTGTTTTGGCAGTGGGCTGCCAGGTCCTTCTCCCTATCCTGCAGTACCTGGTATTCCTGGGCAGTCTCCCATCCAAGGACTAACCAGGCCACCCCTGCTTATTAGCTCCTGAGATCAAACAGGATTGAAAGCCAGGGTGGTATGACCGCAGACAGCAGAGAGTGTAGCAATCTGTATTTGCTGTTTCTTTATTTTTCATTTTTAAAATGGGGACTCAGAGTGAACAGGGAATTTTATTTATTAATTTATTCCTTTGCCTGGGTAGGTATCTGCATTAGTGACCATGTACAGCCATGAGGAAGATATTGATAGTGCCATTGAGGTCTTCACACAGGCTATCCAGTGGTATCAAAGCCATCAGGTAAATAAATTGAGTAAAATGTTATGAGGACATGTTTTTACATAAATAGTAAAAAGCTGCAGTAATGAACTCAAAATTTCAGAGAGATGAAATATTCTAAGTCATCACTTTAAAAATGTAATGCTATTAGGCAATCAAATTCATTATTTAAAGTACACCAGCTCCAAATAAAGTTATTACAAATAAGGAATAGCTGCAAAATGGAAAAAATAAAATAAAATATATTCATTTATTTATTCATTTTGCAGTGCTGGGTATCTAACCCAGTAAGTTAACCCAGTACTTTGCACAGAATAGGCAAGCACTTTACTGCTGAGCTACATCTCTTGTTGTTGTTAGGTGCCATAGAGTCGTGTCCGACTCATAGCAACCCTTATAGGGTTTTCAATGGCTGATTGTTTTGGGATTGCCTTGGGACTGGATTGCCACATCCTTCTCCCATTTTTGCAGGGCTGGGACTTGAACCCGGGACCTCAGAGACTGCAGAGCGGCGCTCTACCAACTGAGCTAAATCCCAGCCTGAGCTACATCTCTAGCTCACTGACATTTTTTGTAGCTCCTTCCTGCGTCCATGCATTTGTGTCTGATCTTAAATAAGAATGATAATACATCTAAAAAAGCTCATCTTAAGTGGCCAGAGAGCCTATAGTTACTAGAACAGCAATACATGGAATAATGGTTTGTCATATAATAGGAATATCTTCATTTTTTCCAATATATGTCTCTACATAGGCAGAATCCAGTTTACCAACATACATACACATAAAAGTGGCATTTATTTTCTTGTCACTGTAAGCAATAGCATTAGTGTTCTGAGAAGTATTATGTTAAATTAATCTTTGATTACTATGGCAGCATAATTCTTCCCTTTAAGATTTAACTTTAGGGGAATGTTTTTATTCATAGACAACCTGAGTAGAACTGTTGTGTTCTAACTTATTAAATTGGTAATAACTTTGTACTAATTTGTCGACCCACAACCCCGTATATATGTTATTGTTATTGTTTCAGACATTCAATAAAACTTGAGGGATTTAGTGGATAGTCCATTTTAAAGGTCTAATGAATATAACTTCATTGACTTGCTAGAGATTTAGCTCAAACGTTTTTCTTTTTTTCAACTTGTAGCCCAAATCTACTTCTCATTTGTCCTTGATAAGAGAAGCTGCAAACTTCAAACTCAAATATGGGCGGAAAAAGGAAGCAATTAGTGACCTAGAACAGCTGTGGAAGTAAGCTCTGAAAAGTAGAAATGCAGAAGTGCATATTTTATTGTTGCTTGCTACAAGGGAGGTGCTTCCCTCGTCTATGTTACCTGCCTGTCTACAACTATTCACTTTCTTTTTTCTTCCTTTAGACAAAATCCTAAAGATATTCACACCCTGGCACAGCTTATTTCTGCCTACTCACTTGTAGATCCAGAGAAAGCAAAAGTGTATCCTTTTTGGTTGTTGTTCCAGGTAGTTCCCGGTAGAACACCAGAGCTATTCTAGTACCCATGTTTTGACCAGGTAGGTTTCTGTTGTTAATTTCAACTAAAAAGCAAACACCTTTCTAACTAGTAAAAGCAAAAACAAGACTTTTTTTTTTTTTTTTTTTTGGTGTGTGTGTGTGTGTGTGTATGTGGTACTGGGGGTTGAACCCAGGGCCTCACGCTTGCATCCTCTGCAAGTGCTGGACCACTGAACTGCACCCTCAGCCCATTTTTTTATTTTTTGAGACAGGGTCTCGCTAAGTTACGCAGACTGCCTCTGTTCTTGAACTTGCGATCCTCCTGCCTCCGCCTCCCAAGTCGCTGGGATTACAGGCATGCGCCACCGTGCCCGGCTCCAGAATTATTGATTATTGTGATTTTAAAATGTAGTGATTGATCAACCTTGTGGTAGTTTGATCCAGAAGCAAAAATGAAGTTAACAGGGTGCAACCCTACATTCTTCTAGGATCAAGTCCAGCAGCACTACATAAATAAATAACATATTTTGTGTGAGTAGTTATACATGAATTCTGAAATTTTACACTGATTAATGTATTTTGAGTAAGAAGATTTAGTGTCCTGATTGAGACTGGGTCATTTATGTGCTATTCTAATCAGGGTATGTTCCCAAAATTGAGATGAGGCACTGAATGCTAAGCAGCCACAAACAAGTCAAACCCTTTGCAGTGAGCAAGCCTATAATTTATAAGTTTCATATTTGTTTCAGAACTACATTGAACTACATCACTGAGGTAAGGAATACATTGGTAAGGATTTTGACTTTAAGTTCTCTTTTCAGAATATATGCAACATTTTGCTTTTGATGAAGGACATTAAGAAAAGACAGTGTCTTTTTCTGTTTCCATAGATGTATTGACAGAGGTGTGGGTGTGTGTGGGTGTGTTTAATATGTTCCTGAACTCTTGGTCTATCCCAGTCTTAGTAAACACTTGCCCTCGTCAGATAGTATGTCTCTAAAAGTAGATGTCGAGGCTCTTGAAAACTCTCCTGGTGCTACGTACGTTCGGAAGAAGGGTGGAAAAGTTACTGGAGATAGTCAACCAAAGGAGCAAGGGTAATATGTTTTTCTAATTAAAAACATTTCTAAAACATTCTCTTATGCTTATTTTAAATTATATAAGGACTAAAAAATATAGTATCGTAAGATTTCATACAAAGTTTAAGTCCCCTTTGTTTCTGTTCTTTCTCTTTTGCTGTGCCCAGCTCTTACTCATTCCCCCATACAGGCCAAAACTAACCTATGGTATTAATTTACTCTATCCTCCAGATCTTTTTCTTTGTGTTTACACATACAGATGGATTATAATTATTTTCCTTGTTGTTGTTGTTAGGTGCCCTTGAGTTGTGTCCTACTCATAGTGACCCTCATAAGGTTTTCAATGGCTGATTGTCTTTCTCCTTTCAATGGCCACATCTTTCTCCTGTTTTTGCCATGCTAGGGATTGAACCTGGCTCCTAAAAGAAGTGTGGAGCAGCTCTCTACCAATTGAGCTAAACCCCAGCCCTGATATTTTCTTTAGATTGGTTTATTTTTATTTTTTACAGAACTGGGATTATATTGTACTTAATGTTCTCAAACTTGTTTGTACTTAATAAGTCTTAGAGCTCTTTCTATGTACTAAATGTAGACATACTTCATTCTTTTTATGCAGGATATTCCATTGGATGGATGTACTCTATTTGCCTATAAAGTATTGATGTACATTTAATATAAATATTTCTGGGCCAAAGTTCAGATTGGTTTACTTTGCTGGTTTGGAGGAAAGGCTAGCCAGCTTCATTTACTTACAGGAAATAAAATTCCAATTCTTTCCTTATTCTACATTGCCATGTCAGACACACAGTTAGCAGAGACCTACAATAAAATATTTATGATTCTAGTTTTAATTCAGAATGAGAGATATTGAACATTTCTCTAGTTTCATGACTTATAATTATGTCCTCTTTTTTTGAAAGCCTTTGAAAAGAATTTCAGAGATCTTACATTGTCCCAAATACTATTTATTTTTGTTTGTTTTTGAGACAAGGTCTTGCTGTGTATTCCATGCTGGCCTCAAACTTTTGATTCTTCTGCCTCAGCCTCCCAAGTGCTGGTATTACAGGCATGTGCTACCACGCCTGGCCTGAAATTCCATTTCATCTGTGATTCCAATTTTAAGCCTTATCAGCAACCCCACAATAAAATGAATTCAAGCTAAGTCTTAAATGTGTTTTCTGAAAACAGTTGTCACTTCTCTATTGTAAACTTCCTTCCAAAAATTCCAGTATCTTCTACTATCTTAATTCTAATATCTTAATTGTGATTGAATTTAACTTGAATTAATATTCCAGCTAGTTTGTTAGCTTTGGTGAGCTGGTACCAAGACTTAAAAACACCTTAATGTTAAAGCACCCAGCTTGCTTTTTTTGCACATATTTAATCCGCTGTAAATAATTTTATCACGATGATAGTAATGATTTTTCCTCTCTTTTTAGTCAGGGAGATTTGAAAAAGAAGAAGAAAAAAAAGAAGGGTAAGGTTTAAAAAAAAAAAATCTTCAGATTCATTTTTGTAAGACAAAAACTTGAGTTTATTCCTATGTATAATATACATAAATATACTATCCTGTCCTGGGGTATCTTGAACATTGACTTTTGTCTTGACTGTAGCTTCCTTTTTTTTTTTTTTTTTTTAAAGAATGCAACTCTGGAATGTGACTGTCTAAATTTAGACTGTTGCCATAGTACTCTTTCACTATATGAGTATAGACTTAACATACTTCCCTGAGGTTTTCATCTGTAAAATGGAATATGATAATATATATCCCTCCTTTGAAGTATATACCCAAAAGGATCAAATGAGATGCTTGCTACATGTAAAGGTCTTAGAACAGTGCCTCGCCCATAGTAAGCCCTTACTACTCTAGGATGTTTTAGCTACAAATACCATAAAACTCCTACCGATTCACTTAAGAAAATTTACTGATTACCCAGTAGGTTGTCTCTCTCTCTTCTGTTCTCCACAAAACTGAATATATTATAGCCAGAGGATGTTTGTAGGTAACAATCAGGGTCCACATTCTTCCTGTTTATATCCAATAGGACAGATAGGGCTTCTCTAGACTTGGCAAGCCTTTCTCATTAATCTGATTGGGCTACCTTAGGGACTGTTCAGCTTTGAAACCAGCAACAGGGAATGTTGTACACTGATTGGCTTAGGCTGTGTTCTTTAATCCCTAGCAAGAGTAGATGGAATTACTGTGCTTGGCTTCATCTAGTCAGAGGTTATCCCTGAAGCCCTCTGTCTACTTGTTCCTGAGTGTTTGGAGAATCTTGAGGTATAAATCAGGTTAAATCTTGATTTTTCCCACTATAGTCTTAAGACTCAGATTTCCCAAGTCTTAACTAAGTTTATTACCAATATTCCATTTGTTTTCCAGCTTCCAAAATTTTTTCTGATAACATTTTTCCTCATATTCTTCCTTGTAATATGTTTACTAACATTTTAGTGGAGCTTAGAAAGATACACAAGCTAATGCTTGAATTCAGTCTCCTATTTTTAACTAGATGTCTTAGTACTTCACTTTTTTCACACTACTTGGAAATGCAAATAGCAATACTGTGCAAAGAGCTGATTAGTATACATAGAATAAGTGCAGTGTTACTTTCTTTTCTGTTTTTGTGGTACCCAGATGAGCAGTTTTTAAAACTTGTAAAGTGATAAATAATATGTTCATTCTAAAAACAAACAAAAAAACAAAGGTAATAGATGTCTATTATTACAGACTAGCATGCAGATTAGAAAGTTCCTTACCACAAATGTTTGCCTCCAAAGATGATTATTTAACCTTTTTTTCCCAACTAATTCCTGAGCTAGGCCTTCATTTAATTGACACACCTTAGAAGCATGGTTTTTCACAGGAAACACAGTAGCATAGCAGATTGTTTGTCAACTTTTTTTTTATCATTGCCCCACTAAGGAACCTTTTTAGACACACTTTTATCCTAATTGCCATCCCCTCCAAATTTTTTAGCACCACAAGTAAAACTGAATATCTGCTTATGTGCCATATCAGTACTTTATACATTAAAACACTGGGGGCTTTTTTTTGTTTGGTTTTTGGCCCTCTAAGACCAATTTTTGCCCTCTCTGAGAGAAGAATGTATGAGTGTTAATAAGGGGAAAGGAATGAGTAGCCAAAAACTTGGGAGAAGCTGCCAAGATTCATAGCTAGTACTTTGGGAGAAAGGGCCATAGACAGAAGGGGAAATGAAATAAAGGAGAAATCACAGGCATTTTATGTGTGTCTAGAGAAGCCTTGGAGAATGAAGTTACTTATCCTCTTTTTGTACACATAAACACTTACATACATGTAAGTGTACATACATGTACATACACACTTACAAGCTCAGTCAATAAAAGCTTTTATAAAAAATCAATATGAACATAGTATCATGATCATTTGTCTAAATTGTGAAGAGCACTTTTCCAGATTATTAAATATAGAGGAACTTTACTTTTTAAACTAATTATATAGCTTACTATAGATAATGTTTGCTTCTGTGGGAACATTATAATTTATTTAATCATTCTCATTGATAGAGAGTTATTTTGCTATCTTAAAGAATTTCCAGAGGATATTCTTACATAACTTTGTGCTTTATGGGCTTCTGCAGGATAAATTTCTAAAAGTCTCTAAGTTTTTGTTGGGGTCACAAAATTGCTCTCCACAAAGGCTATACTTGTATGTGCTTCTGCCAGTGGTGTTTTGAATGTTTCTCACTATTTCACCAACAATAGGTATTCTTCTTTTTGTCTTGTTTTGTTTTGTTTTTGAGACAGTCTCACAGGGTAGCCCAAGCTGGCCTAAAACTTGCGTTGATCCTCCTGCCTTATCCTCCCAAGTGCTGGGATTATAGGTGTGCACATGTCTGGCAGTATTACTGCTTTTTAAACATTTTTTAGTGTGGTAAATTACGTTATCCTTTTCATTTTTATTTAATGAGGTTGACCATCTATTCACATGATTAATGACTTGTATTTCTCCTGGCTTACCCTAATTATAACTGCCTAGTTTTCCTTGAGTGATTTAAGTATTAATTTGCAAGTACCCTTTCAATACTAAGGATATTAATCCAGTCTCTTATGTAGTATGTGAATGCTTTGCTTTATTTATTATTTATTTATTTACTTTTAAGACAGAGTCTTGCTCTGTAGCCCAGGATGACCTTGAACTCAGAATCCTTCTGCCTTGGCCTCCTGAGCTACTTTTCTTAAAAATATATGATCTCTATTATCAACTAAAAGTTTTAACTTTTTATATAGATATATCTGTGAAATCTTTTCCTTTATGGCTTCTAAATTTTGTGTCATGCTTAGAAATAAGATCTTTTGCCCTAGCTAGATTATACAAATAAAACTTCTCAGACATTTTTAGTCAGTGTTATTTGTCCCCAAGCATGGATACATTACTTAAACAGGCTATCTTGAAAAATATTATAAGCATATATGTCATTTCTTTTACATTTGTTTCACAGGAAAACTGCCTAAGAATTATGACCCAAAAGTCACTCCAGATCCAGAAAGATGGCTACCAATGCGAGAACGTTCTTACTATCGAGGAAGAAAGAAGGGTAAAAAGAAGGATCAGATTGGAAAAGGGACCCAGGGAGCAACTGCAGGAGCTTCCTCTGATCTGTGAGTCATGGTTCCATAATAGAGGGCACTTAGAATACAGGTTATTTCTGAGATTGATTTAAGACTTTAGTGGGAATTCATTAATATATTGTAAGTCTGAAAAGTATAGTCACATATCTTTGAAAAGTGTTTGCAGTATGTAAAAGAAGGAAAATATAATTCTGATTATATTGTAAACACTAAAAACACTTGATTATATTCTAAAAACTAAATATTGTAGAAGTTGGGGTTGTGGCCAGTGGTAGAGCACTTGCCTGTTATACACTCAAGGCCCTGGGTTCAATCCCTAGCACCATCAAAAACAAACAAAAACCTAATACACTGAGTCATTCACCTATGTAGATAAACAGATATTAATAAATATCTATAAAGTAATAAAAATGTTATTTGTACATAGTATTATAGGTCATTCAATTTTTTTTATTTTCTAATCTTTCTAAATATTGGCATGTACCATATATTACTTTTTCTCAGAAAATAGTGAAAATTTTATTCAAAAGAAAAATGGATATGGAGTTGGGGAACCTACTCTAAAAGAAATGGAAAAATATGTGGGATATGGGTAGGTGTGAAAATTAAAATTGGTATACATATATTTTTATACCCTTTTCCTTTGTTGATTTCTAAATGACAAAAACTTTTCTGGTCTGATGATTTCAGGGATGCCAGTAAAACTGTGAGCAGCCCACCCACCTCCCCAAGACCTGGCAGTGCAGCAACAGTATCTGCCTCTACAAGTAACATCATACCCCCAAGACACCAGAAACCCGCAGGGGCTCCAGCAACAAAAAAGAAACAGCAACAGAAAAAGAAGAAAGGAGGAAAAGGTGGCTGGTGATTAGAATGTTCCTGTTGCAGGCTATTTTTAAACTAGTCTTAGTGACACTAGGAACATAATAAAGGTAACACAGCAAGAAGCACAGAACTATTCTCTTTTCCATTCCCATATTTTTCATAAAATTTCTTGTGCATCAAATAGGAAAATATCCTCCTCAAACTGCCTAGTCAGATTTGGCCTACTTGTACCACCCAGCTTTGCACAAATTATGAAGACTGACAATGACTGGGCATTTACCTTCCTTGATATCTGTTGCATACTTTATCTTTGTGTGCTGATTTTTGTTCCTTTTCACAAATAAGACACATTACTTAAGGTTTCCCAGGGTTTAAACAGAAATGTTTCTGTTGTTTCAACTAGAGTGTGAAGACACTTGTTGCTATTTAAGTCCCACTTTAAATTATGTCTTAGGAAACCATAGGAGACTAAAAGTGGAATCTTCTGAGCATTCCAGATACATGTTTAGAAATACCATGTGATAAAAAGGGACCTTATTCAAAAAAACTAGTGTTCTTCACTTAAATGAGTAGCCACAAAAAGACAACTAAATGTCTGGAATAATTTTAACCATAAATTCTGTCATGTGATACTGTAATATGGGATACTTTCAGATGTATATCTGGCTCATTTTATGCCTCTTATCATTTTCATTTTCAAATTATGTTAACATGTTGGTTTAGCACCATTGAAGATTAAGAAAATATATCAGTGTTACAAGTAGTTGACTGTAGGCCTAGTGCTCTGAGGTCAGATGTGTTTGGACTGGTTCAACCTTAAAGAATGGCCCCTATCAAGAACATAAACATTGACTTCATTTTGTAAAGAGAATACACTATTGGGCAGTATTAAAATCTAGCAGGAATGATTGGGCCAATTAATAGATCTTCAAATGGCTCCTTTCTAGTTATGGGTTATAACCATTCATTATTTTTTTCAAAGTAATGAAGTATTTTGCAGTAGGTTTGTGGTATAAATGTTTCTCTTGTCTTTCCTTCCTTACAAGCCACTTTCACATTCAACAGCTGTAAGACAAACATTGGGATGCCTACACTTGTTTAGTGTTCATTTTATGCTGCCCAAGATGTCATTTTTTTTAGACTTATATTTTCTTGTGATCTGTCCTTGTTAATAAAGTGCTGCTGTGTTTGACTCTGAACATATCTACTAAAACTTCTTTAAAGAATTTTATAAAGCTTTCCTCTTTACGAGATAAGAAACAGGGTGCTACCTATTTGTTGTTGTTAGGGGCCGTTGAGTCGGGTCTGACGCATAGCTACCCTGTGTACAACAGAACGAAACACACCCCAACACTGCTATACTTGGCACTATGTCAGTGCTTCTTTGCTGTTCATAGGGTTTTCAGTGGCTGACTGTTTCAGGAGTGGGCTGCCAGGTCCTCCCATTTGTGCAGTGCTGGGGATCAAACCCAGGGTCTCAGAGAGTACAGAGCAGCACTGTACCAACTGAGATGAAACCCGACTGCAAAATTGTTGTTCGGTACCACTGAGTCAGGTTCCACTCATAGTGATCCTATGTGCAACATAGGGTTTTCAGTGACCGGTTTCAGGATTATTTTGAGAGTGGACTGCCAGGCCCTCCCATTTTTGCAGTGCTGAAGATCAAACCCATGGCCTTGGAGTGCACAGAGCAGCACTCTCCCAACTGGGCTAATGCACTCTTGAATCAATCCCAAAACAATCAGCTTTGAAAACCCTACAAATAGCAGAGAAGCACTGATGTAGTATGTCACAGAGTGTTGTACATAGGGTTGCTGTGAGCTGGAACCAACTTGAGTGCACCTAACAACAACGAAACCTTTCTGTTTAGCATAATCAGAATTTGCCATGCAGCTAAACAAGGTATCTTTATTTATTACAGCATAATACTTTCTTGAGCTCTATTGACCAAAGTCTTTTGGTAAGACTAACCAGTATTTATTCCTTTTGAATACTGCATTACAGGAATGATTATTTATAAATCTATTATTTAGAATTCCATTAATTTCTGTGGCTCAGGATAATCATTTTATAATGTATAATTTACCAGAATCTTGGTGAAAGTTACACATCTTAGAAAATTTTGACCAAAGACAGTAACAGTGAAATTACAGTTCTCTATTTTAGTCATTTTTATTGGCAGCCATTGGTATTGTTAGTCATTGCTAAGCAACTGAACCCTCACTTGAATTGAATAAGTTATTGTCAAATGAAATGTAAACATCATTTACATTAATTTTCTGGTAGTTATTTCCTCTTTTGGACAGGCTTTTAACCAATGACATATATTTTGTATACTTGGGTGTATGTATACATTTATAAAAACCAATGATGGATACAGCCATTCACTGAGAAATATTCTAGTAGTGAATATGGATCAAAGTGTTTGAGGTATTACATTTTATGGAAGATTTCCTGGTTAGTATATCTAAGAATTTTCTTTTAACCAGATTTTTTTTGGAATTTTCTGTTTTTCCTTTTTTTTTTCTCCTTTTTTTTTTTTTTTCCTTTTTTTTTTTTTTTTAAACAGTGCTGAGGACCGAACCCAGGGCTTTGTACTTGCGAGGCAAGCGCTCTACCACTGAGCTAAATCCCCAACCCCTCTAAGAATTTTCTTATAAGCTGAATATGTAAAGTTATCTCCTGCCCCTCTCAGCAAAGCTACAAAACAACTCTAATGGGATTGGGAAAACTTACTTAAAACTCCACTGGAAGTTCATCCTATTGGTATGTGTATAAACAAACAGAAGTAAGCCTTTTGTAAAGTTACTAAGCATAGCAGTTTCAAGACAACTAGAAATAGCTAACCTTAAAAACTTTCCTTCTCGCTGGGCGTGGTGGCACACATCTATAATCCCAGTGGCTCAGGAGGTGGAGGCAGGAGGATTGCAAGTTCGAGACCAAAGGCAGTCTGCGTAAAAAAAAAGTTAAAAAAAAAAATGGGCTGGAGGCACAGCTCAGTGGTCCAACACTTGGAAAGCATGCAGGCGCGAGGCTCTGGGTTCAACCCCCAGTACCGCAAAAAAAAAAAAAAAAAAAAAAAAAAAACTTCTCAAACATGCCATCCATCCATTGGTCCTTACAAGTCTATTAGAAACAAATCTGATGAAGGAAAATCAGTTTAATATAAAAATAATTTTTTGTTGTTTTTTTTTTTCTTTTGTTTTGTTTTGTTTTTGGTACATGGAGGTTGAACCTAGGGCCTCACACATACTTTGCAAGTGTTCTACCACCCAGTTGGACCTGAAGCCCACTTTTGTGTTTTTATTTTGAGTCAGGGTCTCATTAAATTACTGAAATTACCTCCTTCGGACTCATCATCCTTCTTGCTCTCCCTCCACAGTTGTTGGGATTACAGGCATGCACTGCCAGGCTTGATTTTATCTTACGTTTTTGTGCTGGAGATGAAACCAAGGCCTCTTGAGCATGCTGGGCAAGCACTCTACCACTGAGCTACACTACCAGCCTTAAAAATTAATTTTGTTAAATTATGAAACATACTGAAGAGTCCCATCTTAATAGAAAATAAGAAAGAGCCATTGTGTATTTCTCAGCTAGTTTAAGAAAAGTTACACCACTATGAATAACACATTGAGTGCCTAATTTATTACATATGAGATTAGTAGGCCCCCATGTGTGTCAGTTTGTTGTGCTGTTGGGGGGCTTGTGTGTTACTGTGATGCTAAAAGCTGTGCCACTGGTATTTCAGATATCAGCAGGGCCACCCATGGTGGACAAATTTCAGCTGAGCTTCCAGACTTAGACAGACTAGGGAGAAGGACCCCACAGCACACTCCCTAAACAATTAGCCATTCAAAATCCCATTAGTAGCAGAAAAGCACTGACAAACATAGTGCTGGAAAATAAGCCCCTCCAGGCTGGAAGGCATTCAAGAAATGACTGAGGTAAAGTTGCCCCTCAAAGTGTTGTTGTTGTCGTCGTCGTTAGGTGCCGTCAAGTCGGTATCCGACTCATAGCGACCCTCATGGGGTTTTCAATGGCTGACTGTTTCAGGATTGCCTTGGGAGTGGATTGCCAGGTCCTTCTCCCACAATTGCCCCTCAAAGTAGTCGATCTCAATGATGGGAATGGAGTACATTCCCTGAAACCTCCAGTTGCTGATATGGCATGACTCAAAATGAGAAGAAACATAGTGTCTACAACATTGGGCTCAAACATACAAAGATCATGTGCATGGCACAGCATTGGGTAGAGTTTCTTTGTGTTGTACATAGGGTCTCTATGAAACAAATCTGACTCAATGGCAACCAACAACAAACAAGATCATAAGGGGTGACCAGATTATTCCACTTTATTTTGGTTTTGATACTGTGCATTACTACCAGCCAGGATCCTGGCAAGGCACTTACTCTTTGGAGACTTTCTCTTTCCCTTTTCCTCTTTTGGATTTTTGAGACAGGGTTTCATTATGTAGCTGAAGTTGCCCTGGAACTAGCTGTCCTCCTGCCTCATCCTCTCAAGTATTAGGATTACAGGTGTTCACCACCACTCCTGATTCCAGAGAACTTTTTTTTTAAAGTGAACTGCAACAAGAATTTAAGACAAGGGAATTGTTTTACATTTTTGTTTGTCCTTAACCAACCATCCTGGACAGTACCCCTTACATACCTCTACAGGAGTGTGGGGCTGGGGGTTAGCTCAGTGGACTGCTGCTACACACTGAGGACTTGGGTTTGATCCCCAGCAACACCCAAAAAGCAGAAGGACATGGCAATCCACTCAAAGCAACCCTGACAATTGACCCCTGAAAACTATGAGGGTCAATATGAGTTGGCCTGACTCGATGGCACCTGACGACAACAGCAACAGCAGGAATTTAAGTGGGATAGAGGGTGGGGAGATACACAACCTTGCTTTCCAAGTTCCTGCTTGTGAGCTGGAGGAATCCTTTAGGGACTCTCAAGATCCTGGCGCCCTAGGCGTTTTCCAGCTTGGAGACACTGACAGGGCAGGCTTGGGGGTTGAATTTGGAGAGGTCTGAAACGAAGCTTCTTCAGCCAGCCCTGTATGGAAGGTGTTTCTGAGACACCCTGCCCGGCATGGCGGAGTTGACCCACAGTGTGTCCTCCTGAGCAAGGGCACTTAGGAACACTTTTCCTGTAGCAAGGCTCCACCCCGCCTGGCTCTCCCAGTCTCTGTTGGGCACTCTCGGTTGCCCAGGCTGCTTTCATCCACTTCCTAGCATCCCAGCCTTTCCTCTCACACTTGGGGTCCCTCCTCTCCACCGTGGTTTGGCGAATCATCAGCGAGCAGCCCTAGGACGGCCAGCTGCAAGGAAATGTCAGGCCGAAGCCCAGGCGCCCGGGGCTGGCTGCTTGGTGACCGGGGGTGTGGCCTACGCCATGCAGACTTACGTCTCTACCCGGCGCCCCTGCGTGGGCCACATCTGCCAGGACCCAGGGCAGCAGCTCCAGCGCGCGGGCGCGCTGGAGAAAGGAAGGAAACAGGCGGTGGGAACTGGCGGTGGGTATGGAGAGGGGGAGAGTGAAAAAAGAGAAAGGAAAGGAGATGGAGAAGGAGAAAATGAGGGAAAGGGGAAAGGAAGAGAAAGAGAAAAGGAAGGAGGTGGAGAAAGAGAAAATTAAAGAAAAGGAGAAGGGGAAAGAGAAAGGCAAGGCGGAGGCAAGTAAGAGAAAAGACAAAGAGGAGGAAAAGATGAAAGAGCAATGGAAGGAGGGAGAGAATGGAAAACAAGAGAATGAGGACGAGAGCACCTTGACAAAGACCTTCCTCCAGCCGCCGCCGGTAAGAGACCCGGTACCCCAGACCTTCACCTGTA
Organism: Pedetes capensis; assembly: GCA_007922755.1. Taxonomy (NCBI): domain Eukaryota; kingdom Metazoa; phylum Chordata; class Mammalia; order Rodentia; family Pedetidae; genus Pedetes; species Pedetes capensis. Next base: position 132,954 of record VMDO01002244.1, read on the forward strand.
AGCCCATTGTTGGCATTCAGACCCCAGCGCCGGCTCTATTACGTCCGAGGCCCCCAGACCCGCGCGGGAGGGAATCAGGGCTCCTCTGCGAGCTTCCCATAGGTGGAAGGGCATGTGCCAAGCTTCGAACATCCCATCGTTCAGAGCTCTTCTCCCAGACTTTCTGCCTCGCTTCACCTCTTCCCTGACCCTGAGTCCTAACCCTCTTCAGGTCTAGTGTTGAGGACGCAGAGGTCGTAATTGGTCTTCACGAGGATGCAGGGAAGGACCTCCTTCTGTTCCCACAGGGCCCTCCACTCTAGTGCACAGACCACCGACCAACGCAGAAACCGTTCCTGAACCCTCCACCGCACAGGCTCTCTGTTGATTATATATTTTTTGTTGGCGGAGACAGAGTTCCTGGATTTATCCAGGATGTATTTGGGGGTTCTGTGATTCTTTTCCTTCAGTGCTGTGATTATTGTTGGCATGGCTTTCAGACCACAAGTGCCCAGAAGGGAGGGTCTCAAACTTTTAACTGACAGGTGTCAGAACCTAGACATTAGGTCAGCTTGATGGACTCAGCGTTCCTGGAGTTCCTGGGCTGGCTCCTTGGCCCAGAGCTGATTTCTGGTTCTAAACAGTTTGAATTTTTAACGGAGATTTGATATCTGCTAAAACAGACTAAAGGAGAAACTTTTAACAAAGAACAAGGATGTTCAGAATCAAATTTTGCATCTGAATTGTTGATTTACAATGATCTCAGTTCTCCCTAGAAGATGATAAACATGTTGTTGTTGTTGTTGTTAGGTGCCGTCGAGTCAGTATCCGACTCATAGCGACCCTCATAGGGTTTTCGATGGCTGAGTGCTTCGGGATTGCCTTGGGAGTGGATTGCCAGGCCCTTCTCCCATTTTTGCGGTGCTGGGAATTGAACTTGGGACCTCAGAGACTGCAGTGCAGCGCTCTACCAACTGAGCTAAATCCCAGCCCATGATAAACATGAGGAGGCCTGTATTTTATTTTATTTTATTTTAGTGTTGTGGGTTGAACTCAGGACCTCAGGCATAAGCTCTACCACTGAGCTACACACTTAGCCCAAAGCCTGTATTTTAAATTGAAAATATAAGCAAAAGCAAAACATGAGTGAGTGCTGAATTTCTAGGTAGGATGGGCTTAGGGGGAACAGTATGGTTGGAAAAGAAGTACACACTTGTTTTTTTCCATAGAATCTAGGATGCCATTATCTTAGGTGTCACTAAGAAAAAAATACTGCCAATCAAAATATGACATAGTGTCTATTGTAAAATGCATCCTAATTTCAGAAGTGTTAAAATGAGGGATATATGTGCATCTTAGAATCAATGAAGTATTTAGGGCTGGCCTGAGTGGGTCCCTAGTGGAGAATTGTGGGAGGAGACAATCCACACCCTGCAGCCATTTCTTGGTGTCACTATTACTTTAAGTGCCATTTAAAAACAAGCCAACAAAGACTCTTGCGCATCAAGTCCCTCTTTCTTACCATAGCACATTCTTGGGATGGCTCTAACACAGATGAAGATGAAGGGAGTGGGGAAGAGGTAAGGATAAAAATAGGAAACAGCCATGAAAATACCCATTTGCTTTAAAAGCCATCAAGAACTCAGGAACAAATATGTCCTTCATAATTCATGCTGTCTTTATGTAAGTCCCTGTTAGGTCAGACCTTTAAAATATCTTACTTTCACCTACATCTTTTCAAAAACAAATGAACAAACAAAAACAACAAAAATTAGGTGGGACAGACATTCTAATGCTTTTTAAGATGGCTTTTTAAGCCAGGTACTGTGGTACACATCTGTAATTGTAGCTAGTGGGGTATCTGGGGCAGGAGGATCATGAGTTTGAAGCCTGAGGCAGCCTATGCAACTTTAGCAAGGTCCTATCTCAAAATAAAAAATAACAATAATGCTGGGCGCAGTGGTGCATCCCTGTAATCCCAGTGCCTCAGGAGGCAGAGGCAGGAGGATCACAAGTTCGAGACCATAGGCAGTCTGCGTAATTTAATGAGATCTTGTCGTAAAAAGTAAAAAAAGTGGGCTGGGTACAGCACTTGCAAAGCATGGAAGCATGAGGCCCTGGGATCAACCCCCAGTACTGCAAAAATAAAAATAAAAATAAAAACATCAGAGGTTGTGGGTATAGCTCAGTAATGGAGCAATTGCCTCACATGCGTGAGGCCTTTTTTTTTTTTTTTTTTAACCTGAGAAACTTCTTCATTAAGCCATTTGGGAAATAGAATTGAATTCCTCTGAGAAGTCTGGCTGCATTGTTGGTCACTATTTACACTGAAGTTTCACCACAGAAGCCACATCACTGAGCCCCTTGAGCTGACTTATTTCTGTCTTCACAACAACTTGTCCTTTTGATCTCTCAATCCCTTGTGATGAAAATCTCTAAGGCTGGTATGTTGGTAGAATGCTTCTTTTCAAATTTACTTCCAGTTCACCTGGTTTTAAAACAAACACTCATTTGTTATTGCAACTAGTTTACCAATTTCTATAATCTTAGCTTTTTCATTTAATCATCATATTAAAAACATAACAGGGGAACCTTGCCCTCAGATTTTGTAATCAAGTTATCTAGTTGTGAAAATGAACAGTAATGAGACCATATATGCTTGTATGCTGAGTGGTACAGTTGATAACTTGCACCACAGAGGTCCCATATTCCTAAACAATAAACTGGATTCTGGTGCAGTCACCAAATGAACGTGAACTCAAGAAACAAAATGAAGTCTGCAAATTGACCCTGAGATCTATGACATCTCCCTCGAATACTGAGATATACGCACAGACACACACAGACACACATATGTATGTATGTATGTATTGTTGTTAGGTGCTATCAAGTTGTGTCTGACTCATAGCAACCCTATGTACAGTAGAACGAAACACTACCTGACACTGTGCCATGCCTGGCAATATGTCAGTGCTTCTCTGCTACTCATAGGGTTTTAGATGGCTGATTGTTTTGGGAGTGGGCTGCTGGGTCCTTCTCCCAATCCTACAGCACCCAATATTCCCCAGGCAGTCTCCCATCTAAGTACTAACCAGGCTCAATCCTGCTTAGCTTTTGAGATCTAACAAGATTGGATGCCAGGGTGGTATGGCTGTAGACATGTATGTGTGTAATGTCTGTGTGTGTGTGTGTGTGTGTGTGTGTGTGTGTGTGTAAGTATGTATGTGTGCATATATATATATATATATATATATATATATATATAAAGAGAGAGAGAGAGAGAGAGTGTCATGGTTTGAATATAAAATACCCCACACAGATCATGTGCTTAATGTTTGGTCCCCACCTGGTGGCAGTATTTGTGGAGGTCATGGAACTTTGGGAGGAGGGGAACTCGGCTTTGAGGAAGTGGTCACTGGAGATGGGCCTTTGAAGGTTTTTATCTGGAAACACAGCTATGGGTACTCTGCGTTATCCCCCATGATACCACAAAATCTGCACAGGCCCTGCCTCCACCACTGCCATAACTGTCCTGCCACCATTATAAACTGATCTCTGTGAGCCTCCACTAAACCTTTCCCTCCATAAGTTTCTTTGGGTTTGTTTTTCAGCTACAGCAACAATAGCTGATTGATACATACATATATATTCTGATTAATTCTGATTAATATATATTAATATATATTCTGATTTAGCTTCCACTAAACCTTTTCCTCCATAAGTTTATTTGGGTTGGTTTTTCAGCTACAGCAACAATAGCTAATTAATACGTACATATATGTATTTTGAAGTTTTATTCTGGTTTGGAATTCCATTATTATTATTAGGTCTCACCACAGGCAGATACACTGTCAGGACCCAGGAAAACAAGGTCCTGATAGTATAGGTTTATTGATTTATCTTTTATTTCATAGGCCAAAAATAAGCTGATCCTAGTGCTAGGCCTGGATGGAGCAGGAAAAACCAGCATCCTCTACTCTCTAGCTACCAACAGAGTCCAGCACAGTGTGGCACCCACCCAAGGTTTCAATGCAGTTTGTATCAACACTGAAGACCGCAAAATGGAGTTCCTGGAGAGTAAGCTCTGTTTCTAACCAGTTGCAGGCTAGCTGCATTTCATGACCTCTTAAGCCAGACATGGTGTTATCAACATTGGAGTCCTGTGAAAAGTAACATTGGATCAGACTCTCCTACACTTTTAGAATGCATCTGTAGTTTTATACTAAAGTACACTGCGGTAGGGGATGGGAATCATTTCCTGCTTTTAAATTTTTTTCCATTTTGCAATGCTGACAACAGAGGGGAGTTTAGAAGGCTTTCACATGCCCTCGTGTATACTCCTATAATCATGCTTCTCTTCCCACATTACTGGAAATAAACATGCAATCTAAGTGAGCGCAATGTTCTTCCTTTTCTCCAAATAAAGTTATAGGCAATCCCCAAGCCTCTTCTAAGTAGACAGCCACCCTGAAGCCACTGACGTGTAGCAATTCTGGAGTCACCACCTCACTAAATGTTGCTGCTCTCAAAGCTAGGTCAAGTCTGCTTGTCTCATTGTTCTCTCCTCTTACATGACTTCACCTGTGCTCGTGGCACTAAATATCATCTATATGCTAACGACTATCCAGCCCAAACACTTCCAAATGTCTTCTGACATCTCCACTTGAATGTCTAATTGGCCTTTCAGACTTAATGTGCTCAAAAGAAACAAATGAAAAAAGCTTGATTTATCCTGTGTCTATTCTGTTCCCTATGACTGTCTATTCTATTCCCTATGACTGTGTCTATTCTGTTCCCAATGACCTCATCCATTGAGTTGCTCAAGGCAGAAACCCCTGAGAGTCACCCTTGATTCCTCCTTCTCTATCCCTACCTTCAGTCCACAAGTAAAACTTTTTATTTATTTATTTATTGATTGATTGATTGATTGATTGATTTAGTGGTACTGGGGGTTGAACCCGGGGCCTCACGCTTGCATGCTTTGCAAGTGCTGGATGACTGAGCTGTACCCTCAGCCCATTTTTAAACTTTTTTGAGGGACAGGGTCTTTCTAAATTTCACAGACTGCCTCTGGTCTCAAACTTGCGATCCTCCTGCCTCTGCCTCCCGAGCTGATGGGATTACAGGCAGACACCACCACGTCTGGCCAACATTTTGAATTTTTCTATCTCTAAAGCCTATGTCAAATTTGTCAGTTAAAACCATTTCCACCTGCCCCCATGTGAGTCAGAACCTCCATCACTTCTTGCTTAGATTAATGCAGTCACCATTTTTTCTTTTATCCAGTTAATGCAATATTTTGACACATATATTTAAACAAATCATTTGCTAACTTAAAATCCTTTGATGGTAGATCTGTCCATTTCTCAGTAACTCTTGGCTCAAAGGTAAATCATAATGGAAGTTTAAAAATACTCAGAACCGAGTCAGAGTCATTAAAAATAACAATGACAGTAATCTATGTATCAGAACTGGCATACCTAGAGAGTAATGCATTTAAAGAAATTTATAATCTTAAATGCTTATGTTGTTGTTAGGTGCTGTTGAGTGGTGTCCAACTCATAGCGACCCCATGTACCACAGGCAAAACACTATTGCCAGTGCTTCTCTGCTATTCATAGGGTTTTCAGTGATGGATTGATTTTTGGGAGTGGGTTGCCGGTCTGGCTTCCAAACCTACAGCACCTCGTGTTCCCAGGTGGTCTCCCATCCAAGTACTAACCACGCCCGACCCTGGTTAGCTTCTGATATCTGATGGGGTTGGATGCCACAGTGCTACAGCTGCAGGCTTAAATGCTTATAGATAAAAGAAAAACAGCTGAAAACTTACTAATTAAATATACTATGTAGATTAGAAAAAAAGTACGGCAGTATAAAACCGAAGAGAAGGAGAAAAGAGATAATAGATAAATCAATGAAACTGATAACAAAGATCCAGTAGCAAAGATCAGAAAAGTGAAAACTTAGTTCCTTGAAAAGATAAATAAAATAGACAAACTTCTGTGGAAATTTATTGAGGAAAAATTAGAAAGCACAAATAAAATAGTATCATGAATGGTAAAAGAGTGTGTCATTGATTAAGATGACAACAGCATAATATTCCTCTTAATGTTTTAAACAGTTTTGTCAAATTTCTACAGCAGAGGTCTGAAGGCTATTTCTGACAAGAACTACATAATTAATTATTCAGACTTTGTACCCAGTGGTTTCTGTTGCAACTACCCAACCCTTCCATTGTGGTGTGAAAGTAGCCTCAGACAATATGCAAACAAATACAAGTTGAGCCAAGCATAGTGGCCCATGCCTGTAATCCCAGTGACTCGGGAGGCAGAGGCAAGAGGATCACAAGTTCAAGAACAGAGGCAGTCTGTGTAATTTAGCCATAATTTAGCAAGACCCTGTCTCAAAAAGTAAAAAAATGGGCTGGGAGTGCAGCTCAGTGGTACAGCACTTGCAAAGCATGCAAGCATTGAGGCCATGGATTCAACCCCCAGTACCACAAAAACAACAAAACAACAACAACAACAAAACCAAATACAAGTCTATGTTCTGAAGAAACTATTTGTGAGCACCAGAACCTGACTGTGATAGAATATTCATATATCACAAAATGTTATATTTTTCTAACATTAAAGTATGTAAATGCCACTTTTAGTTTGTGGACTGTACAAAAATAGGTGGTCAGCCAGATTTAGACTGTGGACCATAGTTTGCCAACCACCACCCTGGAACAAAAATAAAAACTAAATACATTAACCAAAAAATTTCCTCTGAGAAGAATCAGCAAAATGAAATTCTATAAATGAAGACATTTGTTCCCTGGGGCAAATATTCACAAATACTTACAGAATCACCTTATCTCTCAATAGAATATTAAGAGGAGAAATTAGTCCTGGGATTTTGACAAGGGGAAAAAAATTGTGCAAGTGAGAGTAGCTAACAAATCTAGCACATATAAGAATTATTTTGGAGTAATGTGTGTTTTAACCTATCACTTTTAATTATTTTAGTAGTCTACTCTCATTTTCTGAGATTTAATGGATGAACAGACAGTGGCTGACAAGTCTGCTCTGTATAACAAGATTAGAATACATTCAATGTAGTATTTAGTATCTCCATCCTGGTCCTTTGTGATCCCAGAATGAAAGATCCACTTGTGATAGGTAATGATTTCTCCTAACAAACTGTTTCTCCAGTAGCATCCCTGTGGTCACTCTCAGAATTAGCCACACTCTATTGACACGGTTATATTTTATCAGACCTGTTCAGTATGCCCTGCCTGCTCCCTCAGTAGACACTTCTATGATTTTTTTTTTTTTTTTTTTTTTTTTTTTTTTTTTTTTTTTTTTTTTGTGTGTGTGTGTGTGTGTGTGTGTCTTTTTCCTCTCCTGTTTTCTGTAGTTGGTGGCAGTGAACCTTTCCGTTCCTACTGGGAAAAGTACCTATCTATGGGATTGCTACTGATCTTTGTGGTGGATTCAGCAGATCACAACCGATTACCTGAAGCCAAGAAATACCTTCATCAACTAATTGAAGCAAACCCAGTCCTCCCCCTGGTTGTATTTGCACACAAACAGGTAAATCTATGTAAATATAAGTTGTACTCAATAGTTTTATTATTAGTACAATGAATGTCTACTTTTAATAGGTAGACTCAACAATATGCTATATATTCAACTCAATTTATTAGATCTCCCAGATTATAAACTCATTGAATATAGACATAATTAGTTATCCTTTGGTCCCTTGAAATGCCTAGTATACTGCCTTGTGCATAGTAGGAATCTGTGTTGAACTTTTTTGTTGTTTGTTGTTGGGTCCCATGGAGTCAGATCTGAGTTTTTGGACCCTATGTACAACAGAAAGAAACATTACCCAACACTGTACCGTGCACAGAGTCTTTTTTATGTTTGGGCTGTTGTTGCAGTCACTATGTTTCTTCTCATTTTGAGTCATGCCACATCATCAAAAGGAGGTCCCAAGAGCTTTATTCCATTTCCATCATTAAAGTCAACTCTACTTTGAGGAGGCAACTCTTCCCTAAGTAGTTTCTTGGATGCATTCTAGCCTGGGGGGCTCATTCTCGGGCACTATATTTGACAGTGCTTCTCTGCTATACATAGAGTTTTCAATGGCTGTTTAGGGAGGGAGCTGCCAGGTCCTTCTCCTTAGTGTGTCTAAGTCTGGAAGCTCAGCTGAAACTTGCCCACTATGGGTGGCCCTGCTGGTACCTGAAATATTGGTGGCATAGTTTTCAGCATCACAGTAACACACAAGCCCCCACAGCACGACAAATGAACAGACACGTAGGGGGAATATATTTTAGTAAACCTATATTGATTGTTGAATTGAATTCAACATACTATTTGAGTGACTGCTATGTATGAATTAATAGTTTTGTTTTAGTTCAATTAGGCTTGACCTGAATTTATTTCACACATGCAAAAAAAAAATAAAAATAAACATTCATGGAGAAATTGGAACTTTTTCCACTATTAGTGGAAATGTAAAATGGTGTATCTTCTATGGAAAAAAATATTGTGGCTCCTCAAAAAGTCCAAAATATAATTTCCATATGGAGGAGCAATTCCACTTCTAAGTATAAACCTTCCAAAAATTGAAATTTGGAACTCAGACAAATATTTATACACCCATGTTCATAGCAGCCTTATTCAAAGTAGCCAAAAGGTAGAAACAAACCTGGGTGTCCATTCACTGATGAGTAGATAAAAAAGTGGTGTATTTTAAAAATGTGGTATATACATACAATGTAATGTTACCTACTAGTTACTTCTGTGTCACTATGATAGAATACCACACATAAATAAATGAGGAACGATTTATTTTGCTCATGATTTCAGAAAGTTCAGTCCACAATTGCTTGGACCCAGGCAGTTATGCAGAATATTATGGTGACAAGAGTGAGTGGCAGGAAACAATCTTTCACCTCATTGTGACAGGAAGCAGAGAGCAGGGAATACAAGAAGGGGCTAGGGCAAGATATAGCCTTCAAGGGTATGCCCACAGTGGCCTACTTCCTCCACCCAGCTGCTACTTCCTACTATTCATCACCTCCCAATAATGCCATTATATTATGAATCCACCAAAGGGTTAATCCATTGATTAGGTCAAAATCCTTGTGATCCACTCAGTTCCCAAAAGCCCATCAGCTGGCAACCAAAACCCCAATACATCAACCTGTGGGAGACATTTCATACTCAAACTACAGCAATTACTTAGCCTTGAAAGGGGAGGAAATTCTAACACAGGAAACAACATAAATGAACCTTGAGGACATTATGCTAAATGGAATAAGCCAGGCAAAAAAAGGACAAATTCTGTGTAATTCTGCTTATAGAGACTCCTAGAATAGTCAAATCCATACAGATGCAAAGTAGAATGGTAGCTGCCAAGGATTATGGGACGGAGGAATGAAATTATCAGTTAATAGGTACAAAGTTTCTGTTTAATGAGAGGTAGAGTTTAGGAGGTGGATGCTAGTTATGGTTGCACAACAATGTAAATGTACTTAATCCCACTGAACTGTACATTAGAAAATGGTCACCTTTGCATGTGTACATTGCATAATAAAAAATGAAAAAAAGAAACATTGTAGCACTAGAACATTTCTCTCAAGCACTGCCTTTTTTCTTCTGCTTTCTATGAGTAAATATTTATGTGAGTAAACTAAACAGTTACAAATGATGACCTCCTACTTTAGTGGGAACTTATGTTGAAGTTCAGTATAGAAGCTAGTCAAGCAGATTTTGAGATTCTGCTGACATTTTAAAAGAAAGGCTGATGCTTTTTCTGGTTTTTTTTTTTTTTTTTTTTTTTTTGGCAGTGGATCATCTTAATTCCCATAAACTACAAAGGTTTAGGACACTGGGTTCAGTCTCTAGCACCATTATAAAAAATAAACAATTGCAAAGATTTGGAAGCTCATAGTACATGGGAGCTGTATAATATAATATGACATAATATAATATAATATTCTGTGAAAATACCACAATCTTGCTATTTTTGTATTACTGGGTATTTGAATTATTTCCAATTTTTTTATTATTATAAATGATGCTCTGAGCCTTTAAATATGTATGTCTTTGTGGATGTGCATGAACATTTCTCTAGTGCATACACCTAAAAGAAGAATTACTCGGTTTTTGGATTTATAAATATTCAGTTTTACTAGATATTACTCAGTTGCTTTGTATCAATTTATTCTCTGGCCAGGAGATGACAGTTTGTTGCTCCACCTCCCTGTCAATACTTGGCATTGTCATACTGTTTCATTTTTGCCAGAATGATGAGGGTAAATTTGTTTTTTATTATTCTGATCACATATCCCTAATTAATAATGAGTTTAAACATGTTTTCAGATGTTTATTTGTTATTGGTCACCAAATCTGTAAATGGCTATTACTATCTTCTACTGAATTCCTACTAGGATGTTTATCTTAGTGTATGTGCATGTGTGTGCACAGCTGTGTGTGTGTGTGTGTGTATATCTAGTGCTATGGATCCAACTGTGGGTCTCATGCAAGTTAGGTATGCTTTTTGCCACTGAGGCATACCCCTAACCTTTTTTTTTTTTTTTTTCTCAGTACTGGGGGTTGAACCCAGGGCCTTGTGCTTGCATGCTTTGCAAGTGCTGGACCACTGAGCTGCACCCTCAGCCCATATTTTTTACTTTTTGAGGCAGTGTCTCACTAAATTACCCAGGCTGCCTCTGGTCTCAAACTTGTGATCCTCCTGCCTCCACCTCCCGAGTCTCTGGGATTACAAGCCTGTGCCACTGCACCTGGCTCTCTATGTTTTCTTATTTGACTTGTAAGAGTCTTTCATATCATTAGGGAAAAAAAATCCTCTGTTCATTATATGTATTATTAATATCTTCTCTGGTATCCTGGTGGCATATCATTTCACTTTGCTATGGTTTCTATTTTAATATTGAAGATTTCCATTTTTAATTTTCAAATTTACCAGTACTTTTCCTTTGTGTATATATGTCTTATCCTCATTAAATTGAATAGAGCTATTCGTTGTCATTTTTATTTTTGCAGCACTAGGAGTTTGACCTTATGCACACTTTGCAAGCTCTCTACCACTGAGCTGAATCCCCACACACACCCATTTTTAAATCTTTTATCTTGAGACTGGGTCTTGCTAAGTTAGGAATGCTACCTCTGGCCTTGAACTTGTGATCCTCCTGCTTCTGCCTCCTGAGTTGCTGAGATTATAGGCATGCACCACAATACCCAGCTTCATTGTCACATTTAAAACTTTTGTTGGTCCTTAATGAAAAAAGGTTTGGATATTCTCATTTAATGAATCTTTGTTTATATTCTTTGGCCAAAATATTTAGTCTATGCTTTTAGATGACTCACTGGTTCAAGTTATTATACAGGATTTTCTTTTCTTTTCTTTCTTTTTTTTTTTTTTTTTTTTTTTTTTTGAGACAGGTAGTCCAGGCCACCCTGGAACTCACTATGTAGATCAGGCTAGCCTTGAGCTTGTGCCTGTCCTCCTGCCTCAGCCATCTGAGTGCTAGGATTATAGACATGCACTACCACACATGGTTTATAAGGGTTTTCAAAAATCATCTTGCTATATCATTACGAGGAGTTTGTCCTCCTTCCTTTCATACACTTTCCTTTCCCTTTTTCTTCCTCTTCAATTCCATCAGTGAATTTACTAACCTGAGACACCATCTACACATTCCTGGATCCATTAACACAGTTACAGAAGTTACTACAGAATCTAAGACTAAATGAATGCAGGTTTCAAACAGGAAATATATTGTGACTACCAACAGCCAGAGAAGCAACCAACTCCAGCTGGTTACTGCATACAGCACAGGCTCCAGTGATAGAATTTGATAAGTTTATATTGGTACAGAAAAAAATTGACTCAATCTTGGATTATTTCCAGAGATTTAAAAACAGTCCCCTGGCTGAGTTTGGTGGCATGCACCTACAGTCCTAGCTGGAGGGTTACTTGAGCCTAGAATTTCAAGACCAGCTTGGGCAACACAAGAAGACTTTGTACAAAACAAAAAACAAAACAAAACCAAGCTGGGCACTGTGGCTTATGCCTGTAATTCTAGCAACTTGGGAGGCTGAGGCAGGAGGATCTTGAGTTTGAGGCCAGAGGGAGCCTGTCTCAAAATAAAAAGTAAAAAGGGGCTAGAGGTGCAGCCTATTGTTAGAGCATTTACCTAATCTGAGGGAGGCCCTGTGATCAACTCCTCAGTTCCACAGAAACACAAAACAAAAACAAACCAAACAAATGAAACAAAACAAAACAGCAGCAACAATAACAACAACAACAAAGACCCCCTACAGTTTAGGGGAATGCTGAGGAATGACAAAAAGCCAATTACAAATACAATGTTAGAAGTGAAAATGCCACCAGGTGCACTGGTGCCTGCCTGTAACACCAGCTATTTGGGGGGCTGAGGCAGGAGGATGGCAGATTCAAGCCAGAGGGAGCTTGTGCAAATTAACAATACCCTGTCTCAAAAATAAAAACGGGTTTGGGGGTGCAACTCAGTGGTGGAGTGCTTGCCTAGCATGCCTGGGGCCTGGGTTCAACTCCAAGTACTGAAGGGAAAAAATGTGAAAATGCCAAGATTTTTGCAAAAGACTGAAACACAATAGTATAATCTGGTATTTGTGTAACACAAGTTAGCGGTCTTTTGCACAGATATTTCTTGACATAAGAGGCAGAGGAATATGTTTGTGGGGCAAGTGCACCTCCCAGTTTGGCCTGGATGTTCAGACTGGTGCCGCCGCCACACACATAGATACTAAACACAATTCACTCGGGACCCTCTGGTGAGGGGCATGGACTCCTGCGTCCCTCGGGTCACCAGTGGAGATGGGAGAAAGGAAAAGCCTTGGGTGCTTTTGCCTTGTGGAGACAAACAGCTCTTTATTTCTCTCTCCCTGCCCTTAGAAGTGTGGGGAGAAACCCAAAACATATAGCTTTAAGTGCTAGCAGCTCTTATACAGCCTCAAGGGCAGATGCTTCCATGTTGGTGGTCTTGGTGGTCACGAGGAGAGAGTTCTTGCTTCGTAGGTGGTCAGACAGAGAGAGAGTTCTTGTCTAGTCAGTGGTCGAAGGTGGGGGGAGAGAGAGAGAGAGCGACAGAGCAAGAGAGGGAGAGAGGGAGAGAGAGAGAGAGAGCTGTTTCCTCTTCGGTGGTCCAAGGGAAAAAAGGGGAAAAAAGGGTGAGCTGCCACAGTGCAGCTCTTTATATAGCTTGCCCACGGAATGGCCTGAGCCAATCAGCTTTCAATCCAATTGTCCAATCAGGTTCGGGGGATTTGTGAAGAGTTTTGTACAAACGTCCAATCAAGTTACTTTCATTTTTCCCTAGATTTCTAATTTACAAACCAGATCTTCAAAAGCCATTTTCCCAGTTGGGGGTTTTTGCCAATTTTCTCCCAATTTCTCCCTACATATGTTTTGACCTTGCCCTTTTAACTTCTAGGGGTTTCGACCCTGGTGTGCAGCATAAGTACAGGCATCTCTGCTCTCCCTTGGAATTTCCTTCTCTAAGCATTCCCCTGATTTCTCTGTGCCTATCTCTCCCCTCTTGCTCTCCCTCTTATACCATCCCTTTTCTTAATCTACTCTCTTTCTGAGGCCCTCAAATTTTTGTTTAGTAGAAATAATGATTACAATAGAGAGTGCAAGTACAAGTGTAAAAACCAGTAAAATAGGATGTGGGCAAAAAACAACTAATGAATCAAATATCTGTTGATAAATATCAATTTATAAGTTATGTATTGAAAATAACCTTGGGAAAATAGAAAAACAAAATTATAACTAGATTAATGGCACTGGTTAGAAAATTAATGTATTATATTGGTTTAGCTTCATGCTAGAAAAATCTTTTTTTTTTTTTTTTTTTTTTTTTAATAACTCCTAAATGCTGGCATGGGGCTGGGATTTGGCTCAGTTGGTAGAGCGCTGCGCTGCAGTCTCTGAGGTCCCGAGTTCAATTCCCAGCACTGCAAAAATGGGAGAAGGACCTGGAAATCCACTCCCAAGGCAATCCCGAAACAGTCAGCCATTGAAAACCCTATGAGGGTCGCTATGAGTCGGATACCGACTCGATGGCACCTAACAACAACAACAAATGCTGGCATAATTCTGATGAAAATATTTATGTTCAGACAACCACTGGGGTCATGATAATGGGGTCACAATATCCTCTGTGTTAAAATGGTGGAGTCATTGAGAGCAATAAGTAAGAGTGATTTGTATATCTGAAGGGATTGCAAAATGACCAGCTTTTTCCTATTCTTTTTCCATTCTGGGTGAAGGATCTTGAAGCAGCCTATCATATTACAGATATCCATGATGCTTTGGCATTATCTGAGGTGGGACATGACAGGAAGCTGTTCTTGTTTGGAACTCAAGTGTCTAAGAGTGGCTCAGAGATGCCCTCCACCATGCAAGATGCCAAAGACCTGATTGCACACCTGGCTGCAAGTGTGCAGTGACCAACACTAGGCCCACTGTGTGGCTCAACCATCTAAATGTCATCAGGGAGTGTGGAATGACAGGCTTGAACCTAAAGGTTTCTGCTTTCAAATAAAAAAATAAGCCATTTCCTATTATCTCAGTGCATGGCATATACACAAAGAGAATTCTAATTCGTTAAGATTATTTCTTTAGATTTGGAACCTTTGAACTTTAAAAATATTTGTGAAATAATGTGTTTGGGAGGAATTTAAGTATTTTTGTTTTGTTTTGTTTTGTTTTGGGGTTTGTTTTTTTGAATCTAGGGCCTCATATATTCAATGCATGCATTATACCACTGTGATACACTCCCCCCACCAGCCCTGGGGTTAAGATTTTTAATCAAAAGTAAAATGAACATTAGCAAACTTTCATAAATGCATGGTTTTTCAGTGGCATCAAATTTATATTAAAACATTTTAATAAGCTTGCTGTCTTTGAGTAAAAATCCAGGTGTCTTTCCTTTAAGTGGATCCGTGCAGGACAGAGCTATCAGGAAAGTACAATGAGGAAACCACCAAGAGGAAAGCAAGCACTTTCAAACCTACAGAGAAATAGAGACTAACCACGTTCAGAAAGGGAGGAAAGGCTTTGAGCTGGGCCTTGTGGCCCGCACCTGGAACCCCAGCACTTGGGAGGCCAAGGCAATGAGACGGGGGTTTCTCCTGAGGTGCTGGGCACTGGGCCCCTGGGTTCATGGACTCAGTAATAAATGCACTGATAGCAAAGGCAAGTGAGAGCAAAGAAGTTTATTGAGAGGATACACAAAGCCTCCGTATAGAGGGAGGGAATCCCAACTGGGTAGCCGAGGTGGAGCTGTGTCTAGGCGGTTTTATGGTCCCTTTGGCTGGACTTTTTGAGCTACCTTCAGTAGATTGGTCCTCAGTTAGGGGGCACCTGGATGGTGGCCCAATAAACTTAAAAGAGCAGTTGCTCCTGTGGTTTCTACCTAGAGGCTGATTAGCTAGCTGACTGCTGGCCAGGTCACAGGACTTGTTTTACTTAAAAGCATGGGATCTAGTGACTGTTAACCAAGTCATTACCAGTCTCCTTTGAAAAATGGGACTTAGGACAATGAAATTCATACAGTCTAACCAAAACTTAGGTGACATAATTGGTTGGTTGGTAATTGCCTTGTTTCAGTAGTTCCCTGTTTTCAGGTCCCATTTCCCTGAACCTGCCTGAAATTTACTAACACCTATCAGCAGGAGAGGGAGAAGGACCCAGCAACCCACTCCCCAAAAGCAATCAGCCATTCAAAACCCTATGAATAACAGAGAAGCACGACAATAGTGTTTCATCTGTAAGTAGGGCATTACGAGTTGGACACCAACTCGCCAGCACCTAATAACAACAACAATCAGCAGGAGAATGGAAAGTTTAAGGCCAACCTGGGCTATATACGAAAAGGAAAGGCTTGTTTTCTAGGATCCTGTTTTACTACTTGAGAAACATTGTGAGGATTTGTCTTTAATATTTTTGTTATTTTGCTTTTATGTAGAGATGCGCTTTCTTCACTAGAAACTTTTTAAAATTAATTATTATTTATTTATTTATTTATTTTGAGACAGGGTCTCTTTATGTAGCCCAGGACTATTTGGCCCGGAAATTGCTGTGTAGTCCAGACTGGCCTCACACTTGTGCTCCTCCTGCTTCTTAAGTGCTAGGATTAAAGGCATGCACCACTATGCCTGACCACGAGAAATGTTTTATAAGGGCAATAACTGTATTTGTCTACAGACACTATGTAAATCCAACTTTCAACTTTAGTGCTTGCTTTTGATTTAAATACACATACACACATTTGGAAAGATTTGTTCTGTAAATTCTTTCTTTTAAAATCTAGAATCTATGGCAAAGTAAAGAACCAAATATGGTAAAGATGATAACCTCCTTCAATGTTGGCCTGTATACAGCTGTGTCTGTCACATTTTAGATTACAATGGAATAGAATTTCACTGAGGTATGTGTGTGCAAAGTGATGCTTGTCTTCTGAGAGGTGAGAGTGCCTTCATTGTAGTCAGTGCTACAGCATCAGTGTTTAGTAGTATCCTATCACAAGTCCCACCCAGAACCCAGGCACCATAGTGCACTGTAATCCCAGCAACTCAGGATGTGGAGGCAGGAAAATTGTAAGTTCTAGCCCAAAGCAACTGCTGCAATTTAGCAAGAATTTGTCTCAAAATAAAAAACAAAAGAAGGTCTGGAAATGCAGCTCAGTTGTAGCGCACTTGCCTAGCATGTGTGAGGCCCTGGGTTCATCCCCTTAGTACTGCCAAAACAGCAACAACAACAACAACAAAAAATGTCACTCAGATATCTAAAGTCAAACCTTCTTTCAGAGTTGGGCCTGGTTAGCACTTGGATGGGAGACTGCCTGGGAATATCAGATGTCGTAGGTTTGGGAGAAGGACCCAGCAGCCCACTCCCAAAAAAATCAGCCATCAAAAACCCTATGAATAGCAGAGAAGCACTGTCAGACATAGTGCTGGGCATGGCACAGTGTCAAGTAGTGTTTCATTCTGTTGTACACAGGATCACTGTGAATTGGACCTGACTTAACAGCACCTTACAACAACATGGAAGTTGTATCAAACATTGATTCAGGATGTTCAGATATCCTGGATTTTAGTTTCTGTCCCAAGGATTCCCACGAATTAACTCCTGGACACATTCCTTAATCATTCTTGACTTCTCTCTACAAAAAGGTCAAGCCTGATGTGGAGTGCTTCCAGCCCTAAACTCTGATTCTCTGTATGAACTCTTCCTTGTGTTTTCTTAGGGGGTCAGGGGCATACACAAATTCCTATATGCCCTTTTAAAAGGTGATAACAAACACAGGATAGGAGATGATATCTCTGCCCTTCCTTGTTCAGACTTTCTTTTTCTTCTCTCACATTCTAATCCTTTGTTCTGCATTTTGGCAACAAATGCTATGGCTGGGGTTTTTCCTTAGGGAAGAGTTACTGAGTGCCAATATGGCTTTCATTGCTTGGTGCTGGGGATGAATAACACAGGTACCCTATACTTGAAATGCTCTCAGGCTAGCAATGCAGGTACATATTACAAAGATTTCTAACAGAAATGGCATTCAGCCAAGATAAGTTGGTGTGCTGTCAAAGAGGCTACCTGACTGATAGTCTTTTCCTGACAGGCCTTGTGAGGTGGCATTAATTACCATGGAGAGCTTACCAAAATCTGATGTCTATTGCCAGCCTCTGGGTTTAGAAACCAAGGCTTAGTCAGCATACCAAGAGTGGTTCTGCCTTTTCACTTATTCATTCTGTAAATGTTTATTGATCACCAGTTAAGTGCCAGAATGCTTTCAGTTAAAAATGATGAAAATTCAACTCAAAATTGTGTGTGCCAATAAAGGAGGCTTTGGGAGTTTCATCATACTGAGAACCCTGAGCGTGGGTAGGTTCACAGGTTCTCCATTTCCTGGCCCAGCTACATCAAGGTAGCAAGATTCTTGCTTTTAACACCAAGTCAATATCATTCTTGTAGCTCATGATTATGAGGGAGCATGGATCCTCTTCTCAGAAGCCATACATTGAATCTTATGGAAAGGAAATAGGGACTCTGCCAATGTCACATCTTTATCCCTGAACCTATCTCTGTGGCCAGATTGGCCAGACCCAGGGAGCAGGATTAGCTCATCAAACCATATAGAATGAGTGCCTCAACAGAAAGGAGGGGTTCTGCTTTCAGAAGGAGAGAGAAGGGATGCTAGGCAGGAAAACAACAAAAAGAATTCTAGTTATCCATAGTTATTCACTGTGCTTGGTGCTAGGAATACACTAGTGATCAAGACAGAGAATGTCCCTGTACTTAAGGGAGCTTACGTTCTAGCTAGGAGACACACAACAAAATAAACAAGCATATGAAATAATTACAAATTATGTTCAAGAAAGAAGCAGAAATAAAAAATAATGTTGGGAAAATTTTAAAAATTATTATGGGTTGGAAAGACATCTCTGAATGGGTGATATTTAAACTGAGCCCTAAAGGACAGAAAAGGGCCAGTATGTGAAGAGTAGGGTAGAAGCAGATGCTGGACAGTGGAGAAAGAGCTGAAATAAGAAAAAATTGACAAGTTAGAGAATAATACAGAGGTTGGAATGTAGGGAGAAAGGATGGAGTGGTCCAAAGTAGACGAGAGAGAGAGAGAGAGAGAGAGAGAGAGAGAGAGAGAGGATCAGGTCTTGGGATACGTTATAGTGCAAAGCTCAGTTGTTTTCCTAAATGGTTTGGAGTGTCATGATTGGACCTGGGCAAAGGTAGAAGTCAGAAGACTAGTGGGGAGGCCACTGGATACTCTAGAGATGACAGTGTCCTGGACTAGGATGGTGACTGGACATGGGAAGAGGGGAAGCTGGCCATGGAAGCTGGCTGTGGTGGTACACACCTATAGTCCTAGCATTTGAGAGGCAGTAGCAGGAGGACCTTTAGTTCCAGGACAGCCTGGGCTATGTACAGCAAGATCCTGCCTATAAAAAACAAACAAAAAAGGGAAAAAAGCAAGAAGGCAAGCAAGCAATAAAGAAAATAAGAAGGAAAGAAAGAAAAATGGACAGATTAAGGACATATATTTCTAGAATTAATGGAGTTGCTGATGCATTGGACGTGGAGAGGAAGTGACAGAAAAAAAGAATCAAGATTGAGTCCTCAATTTTCCTCAGGAAATACAGTAGTCAGATTCATGAGGCTGGTATATAACATCAGAATGCCAATATACAACTATGTAATCATTACTAATCTCTCCTGTTAAACAGACTCCCTGGGAAACTGGGTTATGTCAAAAAGTTGCCTGGTGAGCATGGATCTTCTGAGGTATAGTGGCACAAGGCCACACATTCATATCAAGAGGACCTAAAGACCAGGGTGTAACAGTTACAGTCTGTTGTCTCGGGTCATCACCCTTCTACCATTTTGTTTTGTTTTGGTTTTGGTTTTTGGAGGGTATGGGTCGGGGGAAGTGCTGGGGATTGGACCCAGAGCCTCCAGAATGCATAAGCAAGCTACACTTCCAGGTCCCCACTTCTGCAGTTTTTGACGGGCACAATCCTTATGACTCTCCTCTTATATCCATTGTTAGGTGAAGCCCTTTTTCTGATATGTTCTTTGGACATTTAAAGACCTTTCATTTAGTGGTGGCCTAGTTTTCCTGATTTCAGGGACATCCTGCCTCTTTAAGGTAAATTTACATAACTCTTCCCTGATTGTTTATAGTTTGAGTTAAAAAAAAAAAATCTTCCCAGGGTAGCTTTATTTTTCCTTTTTCCAAAGCTTCAGGGGATACTTCTTGAATCTCTGTATAATATTACACATCTATACCAGAGTGAGTTTGAAGATTTCCTGATTCATGAATGTATTTACTTAGAATGAATCTTTTAGTTCCATTCCAGATAACATCCAAATGTTTCTTTTAATTTTTCTTTACATCATAGGACTATCGAAGGACTATCCAGTAAATGTGCAAGAAGGTGTCTTTAGGTTTACTGTATACTTTGATGGGGCTGGGATTTAGTTCAGTTGGTAGAGCGCCGCTCTGCAGTCTCTGAGGTCCCAAGTTCGATTCCCAGCACCACAAAAATGGGAGAAGGATGTGGCAACCCACTCCCAAGGCAATCGGGAAAAAATCTGCCATTGAAAACCCTATGAGGGTCGCTATGAGTCGGACACGACTAGATGGCACCTAACAACAACAATATACCTTGACAGATGATTTCTTCCTTAACACCTCTAGTCCCTTCTCTTGAAAATAAATGCATTACTGAAACTCCATCCCTTCTATTCTTTCCCACATTGTCATGGCCATGAAAATTAGCTGAAAGCACTCCTCTAGGATTAAGAAAGGCCCAGCCTCTTACATTTTAAAATCTCTTGATATGAGATAAAAGAAGGGAGAATGCACCAAAAATCAGCCCACAAAAATTGTGATACACGCTGGGCACGGTGGCGCACGCCTATAATCCCAGCAGCTCAGGAGGCAGAGGCGGGAGGATCGCAAGTTCGAGACCAGAGGCAGTCTGTGTAATTTAACGAGACCCTGTCTCAAAAAGTAAAGAAAATGGGCTGGGGGCACGGCTCAGTAGTCTAGCACTTGCAGAGCATGCAAGCTTGAGGCCCTGGGTTCAACTCCTAGTACTGAAAAAAAAAAATTGTGATACATTTAAAAGATACACAATGAATAAACTAGTGCACACACAGAGCACACGGTTGTGCTGTTCACAAGATAATTACAGAATTTTTAAAGTAATTTTATAGCACACTTCAGTAAATAGTGGGCCCTGTAATGGGACACAAGTTATAGTTGAATATAATGCATATATTTTAATTTTGTCCGTTTTTGTTACTGTGTGTAGAACTTCATGTGCAGATAGAGAAAAAAATCTACTTTTGTTTTTAAATTTTAATTTTTAATTAGCACACAATATGACGGATTTCATAATGGCATTTTCGTACAATTGTATTGTGTAGTCTGCTCTTATTCATCCCGTCTTTACCCCCTCGCCATCTAACTTTGATACGCTTCCTGAACGCTAAGCTTGGACCAAATGTCATAGTGATGTCGCCCGCCAGCCCTCATTCCCATTGCTTTGCATTTACTAGAAACTGAAGGCCTTAGTGATGGAGGGTCTTAAGATATTGCCCATCTCGCCATCTGCTCCCAGTCTTTGTGTATAAAGCCTGTGCTGCAGCACCTCTGAAACCTAACAGAGATTTGTCCCTGTTAGTGGTGCGGTGACTAGACTGGAAGCCGACACGTTCTGCGGCAGGGACTGTGGGGCAGACAGCACGCCAGAGTCCTCTGCTTTAACACAGCCAGCAGGAATAGATCCTACCAGCAGTCTCCGCCCCTTCAGCTCCTCGCTTCTGCGGACGCGCCCCGAAAGAGCTAAGCCTCTAGTGGCAACCGGAAAACGTGCCGGGAGGAGGATCGGGGCGTGGCTGGGGCGTGGCTTCTGGGCGGAGCTGAGGTGTGGGCGTGGCTACTCGGGCTGGGGCGGGGCTGGTCCGGCTGGGGCCAAGTGGGGCGCGGGCGCCCCGATTAGTCTGGGTTTATCGCTCGTACAGCTAACAGCACCCGGCAGCTAAGCTTATCGCTTGTGCGGCCGGGTCCTCTGACTCCAATGGACAACCGGGAATTTTCAGGCTCATCCTTGCTGTCCGAGGTGGTCGATGAGCAGGACACGACAGAAATATCCACTTGCTCTGAAGTCCACCATAAGCCCCTTGTGCTCAGACTCCTCGACACGCGCAATGAACTGAGGGAGTCCGAAGAGACCGAGGAAGAGGAAGAGGCCGAGGAGAATGAGGAGCAAGACCAGGGCGAGGAAAGTGAGGAGTCCAAAGAGCGCCCTGAGCCCTCTGAACCCTACAAGTCCTACAAACCTTACAAGCCCCACAGACCCACCAAGACCCATGAACCCTATGAGTCCCACACACCCCAAGAGACCCGCAGATTCTACATATCCTACAAGCCCCATGATCCCAGAGTGCTCCAACAGCTCCAGGAACCATCCGTATCCCTCGAGCTCCGCCAGGCTGAGGAAGACCTCCAGCTTCGGGGGTCCCTCGAATGCCTCGAGGCTGATGAAACCAACTTGCTTCCCAGTGCCACGGTGGTGACCGCCCCGTCCCTGATCACCAGATGCCCACCACGGTTACCGCTGTCTTCCATGAGCGGTAGGTGTTGCCCCTGTCCTGCTCTAGAACTCGGGGGTCTGCGGTGAAGGTCTGTACGTTTTAAAGGCGTTTAACTCTTAGGTCGTCTACCTGCTGCTTTGCAGCCTTCTCTCTTTACACTTCTGGTGATTCCTGTGGGAAATTGACGGCCTGATAATGACACAAACTCTCCACTTTCTCCACTGCCACCTGCTGACCCACTAGCTGTCCTTGATGATCTGTTGTTTCCTCCTTTTGAAACACTTCTTCAATCTCTGCAGCAAATCATTGCATACCTCTGGGCTGCACTTTGACCATTCCTTATTATTGCACTTAAGATTTGGATTGCATTATTTCTCTTTCTCTGCAACTAAAGGCAGGGACCCTTGAAGGAAGGATATTTTTGACAAAGTGTTTGGCATATGGTCCCTGGGGAAAATAAACATTCGTGGGGCACGAATTGAGAGTGCATCGAAGTGCTCATTAAATGCTCAGTCCTCATCAAGTTTAAAAGGTACAGGACTGGTGGGACTGGGTATAAACATCCTTGCACAGACCATAAGAGCACGTTTATGACTCCTCACTGGTGACCTTCTCTGTCCACACTGGACCTTCAATCTCTTAAAAGACCAATTTTTGTTACATATTCTCACTGATTCCTCCTTACTGAGCCTCAGTTCTGTAGTTTATCATTGCAGTTGCTCTCTTACATCTTCCACCACTCCTGTGGCTCACCAGCTAGCCACCATACTTCTGACAAAGCCCCACCCCTAGTTCAACCCAGCAATCGATCTACCCTCTTCTTACACTTAGCAGTTGATTCGTGCTGTACAAAATTGCACAAACATACCCATTGGTTTCATTTCAATATGATTACCACAAATCCCAATTGGCATTTGACATTTTCTAACAAACTCATGTACGTAGTTAATTTTTCCAGCTCTGAGATGATGACTAAATGCTTTCTGTACTTTCCTCTAACGTTCACCATTGACCCCTGCCTAGCTGAAGACTGCCTCATACTTTATCAAGAAAATAGAAGCAATCAATCATGAATCCACTTATTTTCTTCCCACAAATATATTGCCTTACATTCATACTCATGGATTCTGTTTTTTCTCATATTTCAAGGAAGAGTTGTACTTTTTAATGAGAAGCAAAATCTTCCACTTATACTTTAGATTCCACTCTTGTCTACTGAAGAACTTTGTGCCTGTCCCTTCTCTCCTACAGCACCAGTTTTTTCCTTTCTAATGAATCAATCTCATGGGCATATACATATACTCTAGAATCTGTAATCTTGAAATAATCCTTGACCCCATGCCTTCTTTAGACATCTCCCTCCCCCACTATCACTACCATTTTTCTGTCCTCCTTCCTTGCAGAACTTGTCAGAAGAGTTGTTTGTACTCACTGACTCCATTTTGTCACTTCTCATTCTTTCCTCAGCTCAGTTAATTAGGGCTTTTTCCCCTCTACTTCACTGAAACTTCTCTAGTTTACCCGCCTGCCCATCCTCATGCATGGAGATTTCACTACCCCCATGGATAATCCACTTGGCTTCTTAGTTCTCTGATATCCTCACTTGGAATCATCTTGTCTTTCACCCCATCTAAGGCACCACCACCCTAGTTCCTGTTAAATCCTGTGTTATTTCCAGAATCTGTTTCAAGCATTCTAATCTCTAACTATGACCTATCTTTCCAGCTGACTCTGTGTTTCCCTTTCACCAACATTTTAGTTTCGAAGGGACCTCTAATCCATTGATTCTACTAATCTTTCATTACATATCAGTACTTTATGTGTTTCTGTCTCTCCTTACCTTGCCTTCTGTGGTCTACCAATACACTCATTCACTTGCACATATCCTTAACTCCCTTGCTTCTTTCTGTATCATGCTTTCCTGGTGAAATACACTCCCCCCTCTTTTTTATTTTTGGGACAAGTTCTCAATATGTAGCCCAAGCTGGTCTTGAACTCTCAATCTTTCTGCCTCAGGCTCCTGAGAGGTAGGATTACAGGAGTGCGCCACCAGGCCCAGCTAACTCTTGCTGACACTTGAAAAACAGATGATGACAAAAGAAAGACAAACAATGATGGGGACTGAGCTTTAAACTCATGACCTTGAACTTCAGGTGGGCTCTCAGGATTGCTTGGCACCCAGACTCCATTTCCCCAGTCATTTTCCAAATGTCCCAGAAATTGTAGTGTTCATTTTTCTCAGAACTACATCTCTTCCTCCCTCCTCACTCTTAGCTGATGACTTCACTTAAGGAAAAAAAAGTGAGAATAGAAAAAAAAATCACAAAAGATCTTTTCACCTTGTAATCTACCACACTACCAAGCACCTGTACATAGTGGATGAATGGTGCTTCCTTCTATCTTAAGTTCTTTGCTCTTCTCTCTTGTATCATCATAGTCTCCTTTCTCCTGGATCATTCCCATTGGCATACAAACCTGCACAATAACTCCTGTCTAAAAACAAACACATACTTTCCCCAAGCCCCATGTACCCCTCCAGGTACTACTCTAGTTCTCTGCTTTTCTTTAGAGGGAAGAAAATCCTCAAGATAGTTCTCTGTGAGTCATTTTTCCATGTTTTCTTTTTCTATTCTCTTGAGAACCATTTAAATTACGATTTCATCCCCTCCTCTTAGCTGAAGTTGCTTTTGTTGAGGTCACAATGACCTCTGCCTTGCCAAATTCAAAGGTTAATTCTTCATCTTACTCATTTGACATAGTTACTCCTGTTTTGGGAGTCTTTTTTTTACATATCTTCTGGGATACTAGTACATCCATTGTCCTACCTCATAGATTTTTCCTGACTTAGTTTCCTTTGCTGGATCCTCCTCTTCCAAGCCTTTGGTTTGAAATGACTATTAGCTTAGTTCTTTCAAAATCTTCTAGAACTCTCTTATTCTCTAGGTGATGTCATGAGTTCCATGGCCATAATGCTAGAAGCTTCCCAAATTATTTCTAGTCTCAACTTCCCCCTGAACTCCAGAGTTTTCTAACCAATTATCTGTTTAGCCTCCCTGCTTGAATGGCTGTTAGGTGCATAAAACTTAATGTGTCCTTAATGTGTCCTGACACCTGTT
This sequence comes from Pedetes capensis, assembly GCA_007922755.1. Lineage (NCBI taxonomy): Eukaryota > Metazoa > Chordata > Mammalia > Rodentia > Pedetidae > Pedetes > Pedetes capensis. Next base: position 158,234 of record VMDO01002244.1, read on the forward strand.
TTTCTCTTACCACTTGCCTCCATATCATTGTTGTTGTTGTTGTTAGGTGCCGTCGAGTCAGTATCCAACTCATAGTGACCCTCACAGGGTTTTCAATGGCTGTTTCAGGATTGCCTTGGGAGTGGATTGCCAGGCCCTTCTTCCTCCATATTATTAGCAAATCGTAACTTTAAACTATATCCTGACTGTAACCCTTTCTTAACATCTAAAACACCATCATTGAATCAGGCGGAATGGCACAAGCCTGTAATCTCAGCACTTGGGAGGCTGAGGCAGGAGGATCAATGCAAATTCAAGGCCATCTTGGTCTACATAGTGAGTTCCAGGCCAGCCTGGGCTACATAATGAGTCCCTGTCTCAAGAAAACAAAAACAAAACAATATAAATAAGTAAGTAAATAAATAAAAATTAAACACCATCATCTTTGTAAATCACTATCATCTCTAGCCTAGTCTACTGCAGTAGCTTCCTGCTGGGCTCTTGCTTCCACCTTTGCCTTGCCCTCCAATTCGTTATGGGTATAGTGGTCCCAGGAGTCCCTCAGAATGCAAATTGTATGAAGATGTCCTGCTCTCAACTGTCCAGAGGAGATTCCCATCTCACTGTTATCTAAAGTCCTTAGTGGGCCTACAAAGCTCCACTTGATCTAGCTCCTACTACTACCTTGATTTTGAACTTGATCTGACATGTCCCTAACTTCATGTCTTCCTATTCTCCCCATAGTTTTTGCTCATGAGCCACATGGGCATCCTTTCCTACCTCAGGATTACTTCATTTGCTATTTCCTCTGCCAGGGCACTCTTTGCTCAAGTTACTTGTCCTTTTCTCATACCATAAAGAACACTCTTTGGCCTGCTTATTTCCTTCAAAGCACTTATCTGACTGTATTATGTATCTCTTTGTTGCCTATATTACACTCTTATGAGGGCAAGCCATAATGATTATTGTTAAATAATCTCTTCATTTGACCTCTGTGTCACCAAACCCAGTGTTTCCTTCTCTAACCTTGGGGCAGTTAAGAACATTCAAGGAGTTAATGCCTGAAAGGCACTTAGAACAGGTTATGGTACATGGTAAATGTCCAGCAGATGTTTGCTTATTTGGTAGGAGTGTTAATTTACTATCTTACTAGGCCTCTTGGCAGCATTTCACACAATTGACTACTCTCTTCTTGAAACACAGACTTCCTTATCATGGCTTCTATGACACCACAATCTCCCAGTTTTTCACCTCCCTGACTGGTTGCCTCTTCTCAGGCTCATTTGCTGACTCCTCCCTGTATTCAGATACAGGCTCCATCTTGACTCTTTGTCTCTTTATTTACTCTATTTTTTTTTCTAGGTAGTCATATCCATACTCATAGTTTTAAATAGCATTTCTGTGCTGTTGCCTTCTGTCTGTCTGTCTGTCTGTCTGTCTGTCTGTCTGTCTTTTGTGACACAGTCTTACTATGTGACCCAGGCAGGCCTTGAACTCCCAATCCTCTACCTCAGCATCCTGAGCCCTGGGATTATAGGCATGCACCACCACACTAAATTTTTATATTCCCACTCTATGCTTTCTCTCCTGAGCCTAACAGTCATATGTACAACAGCCCACTGAACATCTCCATTTGAATATAGCATAGGTGTCTCAAATGTAATATTCTGTACTCTGTAACAGAAGTCTAGGTGTTCTACCCAAATTTGTTCTTCTTCAGTTTTCCCCAGCTAAGAAAATAGCATCCAATTGCTCAAGACAAATAAAATCTACTGTTTTCTCTGACTCCCCTGGTCTCACCCTCAAATACAATGCACTGAATGAAAGCCCTATTAGATTATCTCTAGAACATTTCCTGAATTCACTTATTTCACCTGCTAATACCCTCACTCCAGAGATGGTCAGTTCTGGGCTGGATTTCAGTATTGGCTTCCTGAGCAGTCTCCCTGCTTCTGCTCTCATCCCCTCTGGTCCCTTTGCTATCTCAGCCAGAGTGGGTATTTTTAAAACCCGAATAAGATCACGGCTTTCCCTTTTGGTCTTTCTTATGGACCCCCTTTGCTCTGAAAATAAACTCAAACATTTTTCAGGACTCTCTAAAGCTCCCCAGGCTGTCTGCCTTCAGCTCCCACTACTCTGCCTCCTGTTCACTCCACACCACACTGGGTTCCTTTCTGTGCCTTTAAAAGGTCAGTCCAGAGCCAGCATGGTAGTGCGTGCCTGTAATCCCAGCACCTTAGGAGGCAGAGGCAGGAGGATCACAAGTTCAAGGCCAGAGGCAGCCTGTGAAATTTAACAAGATCCTGCCTCAAAATAAAAAATAAAAAATGGGCTGGGGGTGCAGCCTCATGGTGGCAAAAGTATTCGTGAGGCCATGGGTTCAACCCTCTTCAACCAGGGGGAAAAAAAAAGGGCAAGTCCCTCTCCCTATTTTGAATCTGCCTTTGTGCTTTCCTCCGCCTGCAGTGCTATTTGTTTTCCCAGGCTCAGCTCATGGTCAATTCCTATCATTCAGTCTCAGCCCATGTTTTTTAAAAGGAGGGAAAGCCCAACTCCTGAAGGGTTTTCTCTGTCCATGCTGCCTAAAGCAGTCCTCCTAAGTAGCTTGAAATGAGACCTTCTAAAAAGTTTTCAGACTCTGCTTTAAAAAACACTACTCTCAAGTTTCCTACCTTCTCAGTTTGTCTTCTAGAGTTTTCTTGTTCATTCCGATACATATTTATGTTGATTCCTTAGTAAAGTTCCATATAGTCCAAGTATATTCATTTAATATTTACATAAAATAGTGTAAACATGAGGCAGTATTTAGTCAGCATATCACCATGCCACTGCTCACTAACCAATGATTCTTCCATTCAACAAGTATCTATAGATCATTGGTAAGACACTCTTCCGTTTCCTTTGGGATGAATGAATGACTAAAGTTGTGTGCAAATTTTTAAAATGTAGAGGGTGTGTTCCATTTACCATTCAGTCTCCTTAGAAAAGTCTCAACACCTAATCATCATTGTCACTGTTTACCTTACAGAACACTTCCTATATTCATGTGTAGGTACTGAGCTGTAGGTAAGACATGGGCTCCATCTTTGAAGGACTGTCCATGTGGTTGGGGAGGCTGGACATGTCCATAATAATAACAACGCATCCATAGCCTACAAAATAAAGTAGACTGGAGTATCCTACAGGACAGTCACTTCATTTTTCTCAGTTAAATGGCAATGGTTGCCTCTTTTTAAAATTAAAAGAAAGCTAAGAACAAGATACACCCAAAGTACTCATTAAAGTTATTTACCTACCAGATAGAGACTGCTAAGTCTCAAGTATATGTAACCTAGTATTCAATCTGGATTTATAAGGAATTAAGGAAATTACTTAAACAAAATAGGATCTCAAGCAAATATGGAAATCACACCAAGGAGAATTTTTTTTATTTTAGAACTTTCTTTTGAAATTTTAAGACAGTCACATGGTTGAAATGCTAATACAATATAAAAAGATATATAAGGAAATCTCTTACTTCTGCCCTGTCCCATTTCAACCACTCCCTTAGCTTTTACAAAAAACCACTAGTTTGTGTATCTTTATATAAACACAAGAAGATAATGTACAACCATGGGTGTGTTTCCCTTTTTTACTCAAAGAGTAGCACACTGTACTGTTCTTCACTGTTTCACAGGTCATCTTTCCATATAAGCACCTCATTTGTTTTAAAAAACAGATGCATCATATCCTATCATTTAAACTCTTCTTGTCTGCTTCAGGACCTTGTATTATAAACAATGCATAATAGAGAAAACTGTATCTATGTCATTCAGTGCACACGAGGCTGTACCTGTAGAATAATTCCTAGAAGTGGGCTTGCTGGAGGATAAATGCATTTGTAACTTTGATTTAGTGATTTTAGAATATGTTTAAACTTCTGATTTTTGAAAATCAAGTAGATAAAAACCTAGCATCTCAAGTTTTAATTTGCATTTATCTTATTACAGGAATGATAGTAAGCATCTTTTTTTGATAGGGATTTTCATGTCCTTTGCTTGTTCTTTTGGCTTCATAGGTTTTTCTCCTTATTTATAGAGAGATTAGCCCTTTGTCCAGGATATGTGTGACATAATTTTTTCAGTCTGTAGATGGTCTCTGTCTTTGGTTATGTTTGTTTATTTTTTGTTTCACCATAAAACACCTTATAGTGCCAGGAGTGGAGGCCCATGCCTGTAATCCCAGGGACTCGGCAGAGGCAGGAGGATTGCAAGAGGCAGCCTGCATAGTTTAGCAAGACCCTGACTCAAGATTTAAAAAAAGAGTCGGGTGGGGTGGGGCTAGGGGTGCAGCTCTGTGGTATAGTGCTTGCAAAATATGCGAGAGGCCCTGGGTTCAGCTCCCAGTACCACAAAAACAAACAAATAAAAAAACACCTTTATAGTTAAGTTTGTCAATCATACATTCTGTGTCTTCCATGTTGAATCCTAGTTGTTGTTATTGTTGGGTGCTGTTGAGTTGTGTCCGACTCATAGTGACCCTCAGAGGGTTTTCAATGGTTGATTGTTTCAGGATTGCCTCAGGAGTGGATTTGCCACATCCTTCTCCCATTTTTGTGGTGCTGGGAGTCGAACTCAGGACCTCAGAGACTGCAGAGCAGCGTTCTACCAACTGAGCTAAATCCCAGCCCCCTTGAATCCTAGTTAGGAAGGCCTTTTTCTATATCTAGATTAGGGAGGACTTGACCCAATGTTTTCTTTCATAGTCAATTTTTATTTTTATTATTTATTCTTTCTTTCTTTCTTTCTTTTGCAGTAATGAGTGGTTGAACCCAGGTCCTCACACATACTTTGCAAGCACTCTACCACTGAATTGTGCCTAGAAACACAAACAACAGTGAAAGTAGTAACAGATCCTATGATCTGGCATATCATATCAAGGAGCTTCCTAGTGTTGGCTGATATAGCCATACCCAGGATTAACTAGACTGCACAATACACACCAAACAAGCATAGATCTTACTTTAAAGAGCTTTGGAAAGTAATATAGTTCTTACTGAAGTATCTTCAAGGGAATTGTGCCTTCTAACACAGAGAAAAATCTGCTAACATGTTGAGATGTTTTCCTTCCCAAGTCTCTGTCATCATGACAGCTATTCCCTGATGTCTTTTCAATTTCTCTCAAGCTGCATTCAGCCTCTCACTTACCTTTCCTGCATCCCCAGAAGATCCGCTCTTTTCTTCTGATAGGTCCTCCCTGCCTTCATTTGTTTTCTTTGCAGTACTGTGGGGTTGGTTGAACCCAGGGTCTCTTGCATGCTAGGTAAATGCTCTACCACTCAGTTGCTGCACCCTTAGCCCCTTTTTAATTTGTTATTTTGAGATAGGGTCTCACTGTGTTTTGTGTACTGTTTCTGGCCCAAAACTTGTAATCCACCTGCATCAGATTTCCTGATTGCTAGAGTTACAGATGTGCCATGGCACCTGACAGAAAAAAAATACACACACACATATACATGTATGTTAGCTGCCGCTGAGTGGGGTCCAAGTCATAGCAATGCTATGTACAACAGAATGAAACACTTCCTGACACTGTACCGTGCCTGGCACTATGTCACTGCTTCTCTGCTATTCATAGGGTTTTCAATGGCTGGTTTTTTCAGGAATGGGCTGCCAGGTCCTTGTCCCATTTTTGCAATGCTAGGGATAGAACCCAGGGCCTCGACACAGAGCAGTACTTTACTAACTGTGCTAAACCCCAGACTGTGTCTATCTACCTATATCTATCTATCTATATACGTGTATGTTGTTGTTGTTGTTGTTGTTGTTGTTGTTGTTGTTGTTGGGTGCCGTTGAGTTGGGTCTGACTCATAGAGACCCTCATAGAGTTTTTAGTGGCTGGTTGGGTTTAGCTGATAGGGTTGTTCCGGAAGTGGATTGCCACGTCCTTCTCCCGCTTTTGCGGTGCTGAGGATCGAACTGAGGGCCTCAGAGAGCACAGAGAGGTTTTCTACCAATTGAGCTAAACCCCAGCATAATTGCTGGGAGATGGAACCGAGGGCCTCAAGCATGCTAAGCAAGCACTTTACCACTGAACTATACCCCCTAGCCCCTGCCCTTTTTTTTTTTTTTTTGCAAGTCAGCCGTACTCCATTGGGTACTCAAGCATGGACTTCTGAGAAGGCAGGGCAGAGGGCAAGGTAGAGATTCATTATGCTTTGATATTTCAGCCTCACGTTACCAAATAAATTACGTGTACATGCAATAGGAACGCCAGGGTGTAGGTGCCTTGTCACCATCTGGGAAGGACAGTTTAGGAATTATGCTTTTTTCCAGCAGATGGCAGCCTTCTCCACAGATGATACAGTCAGCCCATTTGTTAGCTGTTGTTGTTTGTTGTTAGGTGCCGTCGAGTCGGTATCCGACTCATAGCGACCCTGAGTACAACAGGTGAAACACATTTGTCAGTGCTTCTCTGCTGTTCATAGGGTTTTCAATGGCAGATTGCTTTTTGGGAGGGGGTTGCCAGGTCCTTCTGCCAAGCCTACAGCTTCTGGTGTTCCCAGGCGGTCTCCCATCCAGGTACTAACCAGGCCTGACCCTGCTTAGCTTCCGAGATCTGACAGGATCAGATGCCACAGGGCTACAGCTGCAGGAGTTAATTTAATTTAGAAGTGCTTATTTGTAATATGTCATAAAAAACAGTTCTAAGTTTTACATATTTAACATCACTAGTGTCACTCTTTGAATAATTTAACACTTCCAGGGTGCATCATTTTTTATTTCTAAGTTACTAAGATAGAAAACACGAATTTTTTGTTTGGAAAATTTCAAATATATACAAACTAGAAGAATGGGCTACTGTGTTCTTCTCCCTAGTCATTATCACACTGAACAAAATTTGTGATTATTCTCTAATCCATCGAATATCCACTAAATACTTAAGCTTCCCTAATTGTCTTTAAAATGTATTTTTACAATTGACTTGCTTGAATTAGGCTTAAACTAGGGCCACACATTGCCTTTGGGAGTTTTGTCTTTTCAGTCTCGGTTCTTCTTTACCAATGGACCTTATCCTCTCTCCCTTTTTGAAGCACCATTTATTTGCTAGAATAATTGGGTGAAATATCCAATATTCTTCAGTTAATCCATTCTTTGTGATATCTTTAACTTGTTCCTCTGGCTCCCTTATTTCTTGCAAACCACAGTTATAGATTAAGAGACTTGCTTAGATTCTCAATAAGTTATTTTTGGCAAGAATCTTTGGTAGCTGGTGCCTATTCCCACCTCCCACCTGGGGCAAGGCACAAGCTATCTGGCTACTTGTGGGGCTCGATGAATAGGTTCAGGTGAGTTCAGCCTGATTCCTCTGTCAAAAAGTTCCTCAGCCGCCCTTCCTCTAGTGGTTTTAGCAACCACTCTTGTTCATTGCCTAGATTCATTATTTTATTAAGAGTCAGGGCTCTAGTGAACCGGTACTTGAAGTTGTTACTGGAAATTATGCCCCTAGCCATTAGAAACCATTCATGTGATATAACAGTAGGGATCTGAAGAATAAATTTTCCTCTAGGTGTTCTTTTATATTCCCTACACAATCTTATGTTCTTCTTTGTTCGTGTTCATGCTTTGCTTTTAAAAGTCATATTTCAAGCTTGTTTACAGCAATATCTAACACGATTATAAGATCATAGCCCCCAAAATAAATTCTAAATGTTTTAAATCTCTTCCCCCATCTTAATGCTGATTTCCATTAATTCAAGTTGTTTCAGGCTGTTTTCCTTGACCAGTATTTATTGGGAAAATAAGTAATTGAGGAAGTGCCTCATAGATGGATTCTCGTTAGACCCTGCATATAAGATAACCTCTTCTTTTCTGAAAATGATGTTTTAGGAAAAATCTTGCCTTGAATTCAGTCATTTATGGTATGCTATTGGAAACTTCCTTAGTTTTCTTAATTTACCTTGGTTTCATGAACCACGTATCAAGAGCAAACTTTGAGAAGGAACCAAAATAAGTTCTGTGCACTTTTTCATGATCAAGCCATATACTTTGTTATATACCTTGCATAATACCCGTAAGGCTTCCTCAGCGGTATTTCTTTTAAGAAGTCAAAACTGACGCAGTGCGCAGCCCTGGGCGCCGCCCTTCAGAGCGCCGCAGCGCCCCCGCAGTCGCCGGGCGCCCTCTGTCCCTCCGCCGGGCTGGATCTGCGCGGGCGCCGGCGCCCAGAGCCAGAGGAGGGCAGCAGCCGCGGGGTGCTGGCGGAGACCGTGAAGCACGAGCACGCCCGGCATCTGGACCTGCACGGCCGCATCCCTTCCTGTCACATGACTCAGACGCTCAGCAGGAGCCTTCTCAGCAGGAGAGCCTTTCACAAGCTGCGCGTGCGTGTCTCAGACACCAGTGTCCTCAAGGTGGTGACCAGCGCGCCCGAGGCCACCCAGCCTGTTCAGTGCGCACTCAAGGAAAAGGTGGAGGACTACGGCGCTGTCCGCCTGGATCTGCACAGCACGGCTGGCAAATCGGTACAGCCTGCCAACCTGCTCTTCGTGTTTCCACCCGGTCCCATAATTTGTCTATGAGAGAATAAAACCAAGAAATAAAGGGTGCTGGAGGCCTCTGATTCCCCCTAAAAGCTCCCCCTTCAATACAGTAGTCCCCTCTTATCCGTGGGGTATACATGCCAAGATGTTCCAGATGCCGAAAACCACGCATTGTACCAAATCCTTTGTATACTGTTTTTTCCTATGTATCTTTAACTATGATAAAGTTTAACTTATCACTTAGGCACAATGAGAGAGTAAATAATGTTATTTGTTATTAGGTGCCGTTGAGTCGGTCCGACTCCCTGACACTGTGCCTTGCCCGGCACTGTATCAGTGCTTCTCTGCTATTCATAGCAAACAATAGCGAATATTAATAACTGGCCTTGTTATACTGAACGATTATAACAACATACTGTAATGAAAGGTATTTTCAAAAAACTTATGAATTACTTACTTCTGGAATCTTCTATGTAATATTTTCAGGCTTGGGTTCACTGGAAATCCCAGAAAGCAAAACCAGGGATAGGGGGACTACTGTATTAAGAAAGGCTAGTGTCTCTGCTTTTAGTGGCAGAATGCTCAGATATTACTTGGGCAGGCTTTATTATGTATTCTTCCCTTGTTTCATTTTGTTTTTCTTCTCCTTCTTCACTGTTTTTTCCTACTTCCCCCCTTGAATTTTTCGTCTTAAAATAGTTATATCCTTTTGTAGTGTTTATGTGTTTATGTAAGCACCCTCAAGTCAAATAAAGAAACCAATGAAAATATAAATGAGTTTATGCTCACAATTAGGTTTACATTTCCCTAGTATTTATTTTCATACTTGGAATCCTTAAAGGCAATGTTTCCTTCACAAACTTAACAGTTATTTAAATTTTATCTGCAGAAGTTTAAGCACAATCTTAACTTCTGAATTTTTAGTATTAATAATTGTTATTGTTAGGTGCCGTTGAGTCAGGGTCTGACTCATATCGACCCTACATACAACAGGCAAAATACTATCCTTAGTGCTTCTCTGCTATTTTTAGAGTTTTCAATGGCTAGTTGTTTTTAGGGATAGTGTTTAGGGAGTGTGTTGTGCTGTCCTTCTCCCAATCCTACAGCACCTGGTGTTCCTAAGTAGTCTCCCATCCATTGGTACTAACCAGGCCCAACCCTGCTTAGCTTCCCAGATCTGATGCCACACTGGTATGGCTGCAGGCGAAGAATTAATAATAGCTAATATTTATTATATATTACTATGTTTTGGGCCCAATGCAGAATGCTTTACATGTATGATCTTACTTAACTCCCATAACAACCTTGTGAGGCAAGATCCCACATTGTACATGAGAACACTGAGTTACAGAGAGTGTAAGCACACTTGCCCAGGATCAGAGATTAGAGCCAGGAGCTGGTTCCGGGCAGTCTAATTCCAGAGCCAGTGGTTTCAGCCGTTAAACAATATTTGTAATAGTCCCTAAAGTTGTCTGCTTCAAAAAATATTGATGCCTCCAGAGATTGTGATTTAACTGGTCCAGGATGTGGCCAGGGAACTGGAATTTAAAAGATCCCCAGTTGATTGAAATCTGCAGACTAGTTTGGGACTGATTGTAACATTGCTTTGCTTCGGACATTAGCTAACACTGGCTAACTGAGAGCTATTCCATCCTACTAGTTAATGAGAGACATCAAAATTGTCTTTTCTAAGGAGTAAAAGCTCAGCTGGCACAGTGGCACAAGCCTGTAATCCCAGTGGCTTGGGGGAGGCAGAGGCAGCAGGATGGAAAGTTTGAGGCCAGAGGCAGCCTGCATAACTTAGTGAGATCCTGATTCAAGATAAAAAATATAAAAGGGGCTTGGGGGGTAACCCAATGGCAGAGCACTTGGAAAGTATGTGTGCAGCTCCAGGTTGAACCCCCAAGTACCACACACACAAAAAAAACCAAAACAAACAAAACAAACAAAAAACATAACAAAATGAATAAATAAAAATGTGGGTAGAACAATAGGAAATACCTGAGTTTAAAAGTTCCATTTACCTTTTTGGTTTTTCTGAGTTTATCACCTATCTTTTACTAGACTGTAGACTCTTTGAGAAGACACATATCACTCATTCGTGTTCTCTCCACACTCCAACCACAATGACACATAGAAGCCAAATCCATAGTTGGTTGTATTTTCTACAGTGCTCTACTGAGGCCATTGTTATACTGAACTTGTAACTAATAGTTCTAAGTACCATTAATTTACTATATGCAAGGTGCTTTGCCTATATATACATACATCGCTAATCTTTACACAGACCTATTATTCTCCAACCTGGGAGGGGGAAACTGAATCTCAGAGAACGTAATCTGCCTAACATCATACAGTTGAGTAAGTAACAAAACTGAGGTTTGATCCATGTCTGTCCGACATCAGAGGGCACCTGCTTTCCTTTACCCCTAACACTCCAGAGGGTAGAAAATGTTACTTTGGAACACTCAGGGGTGATTGAAAACTCTCAAGAAGGGATTGTGTCTGGAACAATCTGCTATTATGAGGCCTCTTATGACAGATTTTTGGATACCTTGGCCTTACAATCCCCTACATTTTCACACACATCCACACCCCACACACACATGAATTTTCATTTGCTTCACAATTTCTTCTAGTTTGGATATTTCAGATTCATCCAATTTACCCACCGTTAAAGACATGGCACTAAATATTTTTGAGCATAAATTTGTGCCCACACTTGGAATTATTTCCTTAACAGTGCATTTCTAGAAATAGAATTGGATTAAGAACTACAAACATTGCTGACTCATACTGCCAAATTATTTCTTATAAAATGTACTAACAAACTTTTACCGGCAGTACACAAGAGGCCTCATCTCATCTTACCCTTCCAGAATCATTATCTTTTGCAAAGAAATTTTTCAATCTAATATATTTTTTTAAATCTCATTTTTACTTGCATTGTTTTGATGATAAGTTTGAGATTTTGCTTGTGTTTGTTGGCCCTTATGACTTCATATTTGAATATACTTCCTATCCTTTGCATATTTTATTTTTGGCACCTATTTAGTGTTCTTCTCAGTCTATGCTTTTATACTCTTCAAATATGAATACTACTAAGTTTTTATCATATGTAGTGCCAGATATTTCTCCAAATTTTTTTTCTTTAGGTTTTAGGGTTTGTTTGTTTTTTTTTTCCTTTCAGTACTTGGGGTTGAGCCCAGGGCCTCCAGCTTGCAAGTACTGGACCACTGAGCTGCACCCTCAGCCCATTTTTTCATTTTTTGAGACAGGGTCTCACTAAGTTACACAGACTGCCTCTGGTCTCGAACTTGCAATCCTTCTGCCTCTGCCTCCCAGGTCGCTGGATTACAGGTGTACACCACCACACCTGGCCTGAATTTAGGTTTTAGTTTTGACACACAGAAGTTTTTAAGTTGTAAATGTTTTAATCTATTTATGTTCTGTCTTTTGCCAGCTTTAACCCTAGAAGATTAAAATCTGGTGATTAAGTAAATATTCTCTTTTTTCCCCTCTCAAGTTTGATTTATTTCTCCCTTTATTGGTAAATGATGGTGGGTATAGAGTAATACAGCATTAGCTTTTTCCATTATGCAACTATTATATCACTTCAAATTTGATTTTTACGAAGGAAAATTAAAATCCTTGATTTGCCCGATTTTGCCTCCTGGATTTGTTGTGGTACATAGGTCCCATATTTAAGTTGGCCATTTCCCCAAATAGTTATTTTTCCCAGCTCCTTTCTCTTTTGATTTGTGATGTTATCTTGATCATATGTTTGATTTCTGTTGAATCTAATTTTTACTTCTATTTTTTTTTTTTTAGCACATCCTGCTTCCTGTGACTTTGTAAGAAAATGGTAAGGCTGTAGGTATAGTACTGTTCCCACACACTTAAACTAGTGACCAGCCGTGCTGAACAGAGCAGCCTCCTGGGGCATTTGAAGGGGAATCTATCTTGGGTGTTCTGAGAAGGAGATTCCAATGTTCTTTGTCATGGGCACAATTCCTATGGGAAGAGGGAAGAAGGAAGATAAAATAAGAAATGAAGTGGGAAAGAAGACATAGGAAAGCTATTCACTCCATTTTCCATTTGTTTGCTAGATACTGTAGTCATTTTGATTCATACTAGATCTAAGCCTTTTAGGGATTTATGAATCTGCATTGACAATCCCATGGCACAGAGTTCATGAAGCTCCAGGAGAGTATATCCCAATCCTCCTTGTCTCTAATTCAAGTACAGTAGCTAATGCCATTTGCAGCAAAATGGATGGAATTGGAGAAAATTATTTTAAGTGAATGAACACAAGCCCAGAAAGAAAAATACCACATGTTCTCACTCATATGTGGGAGCTGCATCAAAAATTAAAAGATGGAAAAAATCATATGAGGAGGTCGGAACATAATAAAAAGCTAAAGTCGACTTAGCAGAGAAGGGACAATTTGGGGAGCACAAAAGAAGGAGAGAGGGATCTAGCAAAAGGAGGAAGTCCTGGGAGAGGAGAGAGGGGAGAGGAGGAACAAGGAGGAGTGAGGAATGGGGCAGGGGTGACCTCAGGTGAACAGCCCAACTTTAATAGTTTTGGAAATAACTATAATAACACCAATAATACCAAAGAATGGTAATAATACGGATGGGCTAGAAAATTTATGTAATAGTACTGACAATGTAAAAAGATAGTTCACTACAAGAAGTTTCGATCTTAAACATAATTGGGATCCAAGGATATATAGAAAAATATTACCACACAAAGACAAGCAAATGGAAGAGAGGTCTTTGGTGGGGGTTGGGACAGGGGGAAACTTATCTGTGCAATGTACAACAAAATGCATATATGGAAATGTCACAATGAAATGCATGTCAGAATGAAGCACATTAACTTGTACATTAAAAATTTCCAATTTAAAAAAAAGAAAAAAGAACATGCCCTATATGCTGGGAATGGTGATGCATGCCTGTAATCCCAGCACTGGGCAGGCAGAGGCAGATAGGAGGATTGTGAATTTGAGGCTGGCCTGGCCTATGTGCAAGACCTTGTCAAAAAACAAAACAAAACAACCCCCCCCCAAAAAAAAACAGCCCTCTATGAAAAAAATAAATAAAGTATACCAAAATAAAATAAATGCCTCTTGAAAATAGAGGCTAACCCCTACTTTAGCTAAGATGTACTTTAGAAAAAGCAGCAGAATAAGAAACAGGAGAAATACCAAGGGTCTGTGTCAATGGTTCTTGTGGATGAGAAGTAAATAATACCAGATTTTGTTTTTACCTACTTTTCAAAGAAGTGGGTTAAAACCATTCAGATTTGTTACTGTTTAAACATTTACAGTAATGTTTGTTATTTGGACTATTTTGTATTTTCTATCTATTGTGCTGCTTAATTTTTTCTCCCCTTTCAGGTGGTAAATATTACTACTTTATTTTTGTCCAATACTTTGCAGTTTAAAAAATTTTTTTCTCACAACAAACCTGAAAAATAGGATAGGAAAGCTACATCTACTAGAATTTACGAAGAGAAAAATGAAATTCAGAAGAACTATTTTGCTTTCCCTAGGTTGTATTGGAGCTGAGTAGTGAAGCCAGTGGAACTAACATTCATCAGTATTGTGAAGTATCCATTGAAAAATCCACATTACTGTGAATAAATAATGTGTACTGAGGGAGAAAACTTTCCTGTGGCTACATAGGCAGTGAATAGTTTATATCTGTTTATATTTTTAAAAAAAGATTATGAAGAGAGTGGATAGAAATTTTGTTATTGGCATTCTTATTGATTATTGCTTTTGCTTGGTTAATTTGGGGTTGATTATGAAGGGAATTGTGCTATCTCCCCTTATCTGCCCCTGTATCACCTAAACCTATCTTATACAAATATGCTATACCTAGTTATAACAGGAAATATTTTCTGAATATAGTAAAATATAAAAGAGCATTCCAACTAAGAGGCTTGTTAGACTTATTAGATGGCCCTATCAGTAGAACCCCCACACATCTGTCAGTTTCCCACACTGTGGGGGCTTGCTACACCTAAACCTGAATCTAATTTTTCACAGTAGCCCTCGCTACCATGGAAAGGGGACTGACAAAATGAAAGTTGCTAAAATTGCTAACCCCCACACGTCTGTCAGTTTGCTGCACTGTGGGGGTTTGTGTGTTGCGATGAGGCTGAAAGCTCTGCCACTGGTACCTCAGATATGAGCAAGGTTACCCGTGGTGGACAGGTTTTCAGCTGAGCTTCCAGACTAAGACAGACTAGGGAGCAGGACCTGGCGAACCACTCCAGAAACAACTAGCCATTGAAAACCCTATGAATAGCAAAGAAACACTGTCAGATATAGTGCTGGAAAATGAGCCCCCCAGGTTGGAAGGCACTCAAAAGACTACTGGGAAGAGTTGCCTCCTCCAAGTAGAGTCTACCATGATGACGGAAATGGAGTAAAGCCCCAGGGTGCTCAACTTGCTAATGCGGCATGACTCAAAATGAGGAGAAACAACTGTAAACATCCATTAATAATTGGAACATGGAATGTTCGTAGGATGATCTAGGAAAATTAGAAATCATTAAAAGAGAAATGGAGTGCATAAACATTGACATTCTAGGCATCAGTGAGCTAAAATGGACCAGCATAGGCCATTTTGAATCAGACAATCATATGGTCTACTATGCTGGGAATGATAAACTAAAGAGAAATGGGGTTGCATTCATCATCAAAAAAGACATTTCAAGATCTGTCATGAAATACAACGTTGTCAGTGATAGAATAATATCCATACGCCTACAAGGAAGGCCAGTTAATATGACTATTATTCAAATTTACACACCCACCACTAAGACCACAAATGAAGAAAGGGAAGACTTCTATCAGCTTCTGCAATCTGAAATAGATCAAAAATGCAATCAAGACATACTGATAATCACTGGTGACTGGAATGCAAAGGTTGGAAACAAAGAAGAAGGCTCAGTAGTTGAAAAATATGGTCTTGGGGACAGAAATGAAGCTGGAGATCGCATGATAGAATTTTGTCAGACCAATGATCTTTTCATTACAAATACATTTTTTCAACATCATAAATGGAGACTATACACATGGACTTCACCAGATGGAACATACAGGAATCAAATTGACTACATATGTGGAAAGAGATGATGGAAAAGCTCTATACAAAATGTCAAAACAAGACCAGGTGCTGACTGTGGATCAGACCATCAACTTCTCATATGCAAGTTCAAACTGAAGTTGAAGAAAATTAGAACAAGTATACGAGAGCCACAGTATGACTTTGAGTATATCCCACCTGAGTTCAGAGACCACCTCAATTTAATGCATTAGACACAAATGACAGGAGACCAGAAGAGTTGTGGCATGACATAAAAGATATCATTCAAGAAGGAAGCAAAAAGTTCTTAAAAAGACAAGAAAAAAAGAAAAGACCAAATTACATGTCAAAAGAGACACTGGACCTTGCCCTTGAATGTCAAGCAGCTAAAGCAAAAGGAAGACATGGTGAAGTTAAGGAACTAAACAGAAGATTTCAGAAGGCAGCTCGAGAAGACAAAAACAAATATTATAATGACATGTGCAAGGAGCTGGAGGCAGAAAACCAAAAGGGAAGAACACGCTCTGTGTTTCTCAAGCTTAAGGAAGTGAAGAAAAAATTCAAGCCTCAAGTGGCAGTAGTGAAAGATTCTACAGGGAAAATATTA